>CM021108.1:226116861-226420945 GCA_007115665.2 Sequoiadendron giganteum | reverse complement strand
CACATTTGCACATTTGCATTTTCCATTTTCATAGTCATAAAATCAATAAAATTTGGGAAAATATACATTTTCAAAACTATCTGTGCATAGAATTGGGAACCTTAAATAGTAGCAAGTGTAATCAAATCTTGAATTTCTAGACACCCTATCTAGAACACAAATTCCTTGGGCATCTCTTTCCCGCCCTTTTTGGCTTAGATCTATGTGATGTAAATTTCTTAGAATTCGAGCTATCTGGATTTATTGTCTATTTTCTAACTTCACCCATTGCATAACAGTCTAAACCTAAGTATAAACATTATATCATCATGATGGCTCAATTTTTTGGTAATATGTTGACTTTGAAATACTTGGTTGATGTTTCAAGTTGTCTCTTTGGTGATGACCCTAATTGAAATGAGGATAGTCATGATCCTTTACCTCCCAACACATGTTCTTGCATTGTGGATATCTTAGGACAAGATGAGGAGAGAATGCTTGAATTCATACAAAATTTCTTACATAACCTTGAGAATAATGCATCCTTTTATCCCTCAATGCAATGGCCTAATCATCTATATCAACAATCCACACCTCATACCATACCACCACTTGAAACATTCACTTTTGTTAAATCCATAATTGAATCACAAGGAATACCTCAACCAACATTCATTCCAAAAGAACCTATTGATAACAACCATAAGGAGTACATACCCTCTAATACTCCTCCATCTTATGAGAATAAAGTTACAAACACACCCATCAACTTGGAATAGAGTTATGGTCAAGGTTTTTGGACATCTTACTAATGAATTTCATGCTTTTAAAGAAGATATTAAGAGAATTTAATCCCTAGGGGGAACAAATTGACCATGTAATGTAAACATTCATTTGTTGTGCTCCTTATCATGTGGTAGTTGTCATATCATAACATACTTATTACCATGCACGAGATTATAAATGTAGCTTTATGCAATCATATTTTGTCTTGCAACTAGGAGTAGCATATGATCATCCATTTTTTCTCACCTTTGTTCTTACACTTGGGGGGGAAGGGGATATGTAGCATTATGCTAGGTGAATTCCTTCTAACAAGGGATCCCTTGATTTCTCCTTAAAAATTTAGTGTAACAGGTATACTAACATTTTAAGTGGGAACATATGGTCCCCGACTCATTGTTTGAATAGGAATGATCCCTTCTTAGTGATTATAACATAAATCTCCTAGGAAGTGTGACCTTGCTAATCAAAGTGTGGCCTTCTTGATCTATGCGAGTGTCTCTTTGGTGGTGATATTGGGCTTGATATCTCTCAAGAGTGTAACCTTTCTTGGTGTTTGATGTTCCACTTGGTGGTAATGTTGGAAAATCAAGGTGCAAACTAATAGCAATAGGACTTAATCATGTGTTTGCAAATATGAAATCATATATTCAATATTACCATAGAAAGATTATGTGATTCACAATTGCAACAATGAAAGAAAACCAGCAATACCACAAGTTATCAAACATAAGTGGCACAAGATATACATGGGGAAACCCTTGTGGGAAAAACTCCACAGTTCCCAAAGAGATCCAATGTTTGTATTAATCTTCAAGGAATTACATCAATACAAATATCCTATCTATAATTTGGGAGCACTTCATCACTCTAACAACCTACAAACAAACTCTTGCAAACCACCATCTCAAGAATCCAATATATAGAAGTTTGTGGGAGAGAATACCATAAATGGTATCCCAAAAAAACAAGGAAAAACACCTAGAAAAATCTAGACCCCCTTAGTGGACAACCCATAAACATGGAATAAAATATTATTAAATTATTGCACGGCTTTCACATGGGTGCCTAACCCATAGCCAGTTATAATTGGTCAAACCCGAGTGCTTCATAACTCACTGATGGCTCTGATAGCTACATGTAAGAGCATGCACCAACATGCAATCTCAAGTACCCAACCATGCAAGAGCATGCAAAACATGTAAATAACATGCAAGGAAATGCACACCAAAGTGGTCCCCACTCAGAAAGTTGGACACCTAAAAGGAATATCCTCCCAAAATTATTTGTAATCGCCACTATAAAGGTCCACCTCTTTGAATGCAATTATAGTTTTCCATAGGAAAATAAATAATAAATATTTTGTCCCTCATGTCCTATTGAACACTTTCCAAAGAATGTGGAGAAACATAAATCAACTTAGGATAGAAATTATAATTCACCTATCCTGACATTCTCCCACTTGACATTATGCATTGCAATTACATCCACGAGATACAAATAAAACATATAATCAAGTACAATGATCAAGGCCCATGGACTCCCTACACCAAGAGAACTTATACATGGTCACTAGCTCTATGAGAGAATCTACAACATTATCCAAAGTGTCAACCTTCTCAATCAAGACCTTACTATTCTCAACTATTTATCGCACAAAGTGATATTGAACATCAACATGCTTAGTACGAGCATGATACATTGGATTTTTGGCTAAAAATATGGCACTATGACAATCACATCCAATCCTTACTATCCTACAATCAAAACCAATGCCATTACCAAGTCTCTGTAACCAAACCGCCTCCTTAGAGGCATGTGTAACAGCCATATACTCTACTTCGGTGGTGGACAATGCAATTTTAGGCTGCCTCTTACTCATCCAACAAACTGCACCTCCAAACAAAGTAAAAACATAGACACTAGTGGACCTTTGACTATCCAAGTCACCTGCCCAATCTACATCATTAATACCCTGTATTTCCAATGACTTATCCACATCATTAGTACCATGGTAGTCCAAATAGCAATATGAAGTACCACACAAATAATTAAACACGCTCTTAACAAAAGTCCAATGCTCTCTACCAAGGTTAGACATAAACCTGCTCAAAACTCCCATTGCTTGGGCTATATCTAGTTTAGTGCAAACCATTGCATACATTTAACTACCAATGACACTAGAAAAAGGAACGTTAGACATATCTTCAATATCATCATTAGAATTAGGACACATTTCTAAACTCAACTTAGTACCTTGAATTAGAAACAAAGTATTTACTGGTTTACAATCATGCATATTAAATCTCTGCAAAATGGTATCAACATACTTACTCTGACTTAGCTAAAGATTTTTGTGAACCCAATCTCTATTGATATCCATCCCAAGAATATATTTTGTAGCTCCCAAATCATTCATATCAAATGTTCCATAAAGTTGAGTCTTAAGCCCCCTAATCATCACCTTGTTTTTACCCATAAACATGTCATCAACATATAAGACAATAATTAGTAATTGATCATCAATAACCTTAATGTAAACACAATGATCCTCTTCACTCCTAAAAAAATCAAAATTTAATGTAAAAGCACCAAAATTATGATACCATATAATGGGTGACTTTCTCAAACTATATAAATATCTCTCTAACCTACAAACCAAGTGTTATTTTCCTTTCACAACAAAATCGCAAGGTTATCGCATATAAATCTTTTCCTCAAGATCCCCATTCAAAAAAGCAGTTTTAACACCCATTTTATTTATTTCAAAATCATAATTAGTAGCAATAGATAATAGGAATCTAATAGAAGTTAACTTAGTAACAGGAAAGAAAATTTCGCTGAAATCAACTCCCTCTCTCTAGGAGTAACCCTTGGCCACCAATCTGGCTGTGTACTGCTCTAATCAACCATCTACTCAAAATTTATTTTTAAATGCCCACTTGCAACCAATGGTCTTCCTTCCTTTGGGAAAAATCACAAGATCTTAGGTATCAAAACTATCCAAGGCCATCATCTCATTATGCATGGCCTGCATCCAAGATTCACTTTCTTCTAAAGAAAGAGCCTCCCTATAGGATCTAGGTTCATTGTTAAACCTCAATAAAGCAAATACACAACAAAAAATGGATGGGATATACCTATCAAATGGATTCTATTGTCTTGTGGATCTTCTCATGGTAGGAGTAAGTAGTTCCCTCTACTCTTCTTCTACATGCTTATCCTGCACATCATCTAAACTCTCTCAACCCTCTTCTTCTTCTCCATCCTCTAATCCATCTAGTTGTTCTTCCACATGTGCATCTTCCTGATTTTAATTATTTGTATCAAAATGCACTATTTTATCTTATCCTTCTCCTTTGGTTGTTCTTCACCCGAGTAAGCTCTAAACTCCTTAAAAATCACATCTCTAGAGAAAACCATTTTATGGGTTTATGGATTCCAAATCTTATAACCTTTTACATTCTCATAGTAACCAACACAGATGCATTTTTGTGCTTTTGGATCCAAATTATAACACTTCTCTTGAGGAACATGAACAAACGCCTCACAACCAAAGACCCTTAAATGTGAAACAATAGGCTTTCTATCTATCCATACTTCATAATGAGTTTTTATCAACAAGAGGTGAACAAGGATATCTATTAGCCAAATAACATGTACTACTTATAGCTTCTACCCAAAATAATCTATTGATCTTAGAAGCACTCAACATGCTCCTAACTCTTCCCATCAAGGTTTGGTTCATTCTTTTTGCAACCCCATTTTTTTGAGGTGCATAAGAAGTAGTCTTTTTTTTAACAATACCAGCATGCTTACAAAACTCATCAAATTCCCTAAAACAATATTCACCCTGATTATCAGATCTCAACACCCTTATCTTATAATATGTTTACTTCTCAACTAAGGCCTTAAATTCCTTAAAATTAGTGAAAACCTCTGATTTTGTATGCATAAAATAAATCCAGGTGTATCTTGACACATCATAAATGAAAGTAACATAATAATGAGATTTTCCAAAAGTGTCAAAATCCACTATTCTAAACACATCTGAATGAATGATCTCTAATAATCTCTTAGCTTTATATGTCCCATTAGTAAATGATGATCTATTCTGTTTACCACACAATTCTTAAGAAAATCCTTTTTACTAATAAAATAATAAAAAAATACCATCAACTAATTTTTTATTCAAAATAGTCTTAAGACCCTTTTCACTTATGTGACCCAATCTATGATGCCACTGAACCACCAAAAACATAAACACAAGAAGGGAAAGAGGATTCCACAATGAGCTTCTAGGGTTTTTCACCCTAGAAGCTAACTCTTGGAAGAATGGACTCTCTTTCACCTAATGGTTTTGTGTTTTTGGGTGTTCATTCAAAGAGGGGGTTGGATTGGGGGTTTGTGATATGTATCTAAATGCTAGAAACTAAAAACCTAAATGTTTTATTAATGCTAAACTATGTAAATGTAAGGTGCTGGAAAACACAGTGATGTATGCAAACATATACAAGATGAACTAATAATATACACTAAACTATACAGAAATGAAGGAGTTAGAGTGTGTGCACCTGGGAATGGAAGAAGGATTTGTTGGAGGTCTGGAATGCTGCTGAAAATTTTGCAGAAGCTGAAAGGGACACTTGTGCCAAGCTGAGCGATCTAGTCCTTTTTCTAGTAAATTCCTGAAAAACTGGTCTGGAGCCCGTTTCTACCAAATGTGCATCCAAAAATGTGAAAATCACAAAATGTCCTATCTAGAGGGACTAGGTCACCATTATTGGTGACTTAGTCCTCTTTAGGATTTTTGGAGTTTCCGAAGAGTAAACAAAAGCCCTAGGTTTGCACCCTAGTTCTTCACAGTTTCCCGCTTCTAAAACTCTGATATTCGGGCCTGAGAGTGATTTTTGGTGGATGATTTGACATTGCATGCAAGGGTTGGTCTTCAATAATTCTTCAATTCCTTCAAGGTACCTGAATCTGTAATCACACAAGATAAGAAAGAGATAAATGTTGATTGTTAGGGATTAGGGGTTTGCCTTAGTCAAACCCCTTGTAGGTAACTAAACCAAAATGAAATAGAAAGAATGTAATGAAACATGAAACAATGGAATGAGAGAGTTGTTACCTTGCCTTTGATGATTGATCTTATGTTGTTGCAACAATCAACCCTTGAATGCTTCAACAATGGTGTCTTGTTGACTTGGAGGATCAAACCCTAGCTTGCTTGAGAAGAAGAAGAGTTGAGAGAGAGAGGTGGAGAAGAAAAATGGGTGATGCATAATGAGGATACCTAATGAGAAATTAGGGTTTTGAAGCTTATTTATACAAGTTATGCCCTAATTTTCCTAAAATAACTTCATATTGACCAACCTTAGGGTTTTAGAGACCTAAATCTCGACAGAAATTAACTTAAAATGTTATTTTAAGCCACATGGGACTAGGTCGCCCAAGGTGGTGACCTAGTCCACCTGGGCATTTTTCATTGTTTTTCGGGGATTAAAATATAATTATTTATGTTTTTCAGGATTGTCTTCATAAAACACTCTAAGATAAGTCGTGTATGAGGATTAAGGGGTCATTATAGGGTTGATTAAGTGATGAAAAGCCTAGGAGAGCATGAAAATGTTTTACAACACTTTACAACACTTTGTCACAAGGTTTGGAAATGGGTGAAAATAGGCTGAAAATGGTCCAAAGTCCATAGGCAAAGGTCCAAATGAGAAAAAAGTGACAAAGTCCTCACTTTTTGATAGCATGACCCCAACATACATTCATTTTTAGTGTCAATTACATCAATAGAGTTACAAAAAGTGGAAGCATTAAGCCTAAAAAAACTCCCAATCTGAGATCCTTTAGCTATCACCAAACTCCCTCTTACCAACGTGCAACTAGACTTGTCAAATGTCACATGCATTCTAGAATCATTCAACTTAGATACTAAAAGTAAATTTCTCGCACGTTCTTGAATATGTAAAACATGATCATGGGTTTTAACCATCCCATCATTGAAACATAACTTTATCTTTCCCCCCTTACCAACAATCATCTTCATGTTTTTATCACCAAGGAAAAATTCTCCCCCATCATAAGATGAATATGAATTAAACCACACCTTATGAGGAGTCATGTGGTAGGAGAAACCAAAATCAATAAGCCAAGCAACATCACTAATAGTGTTAGCAGTAATAAACAAAACATCAGAATCACCATCTTTTGAGGAATTTTGTGTTGAAGTATCCAAACTCTTTTTCTTGTTTCTACAATCCTTCACATGCCCTCTCTTACCATAATTCTAACACTTTAATCTACTCTTCTTGGGGGTTTTAGAACATCCTTTAGACTTGTATCTCTTCTTGTCCCCTTTAGGTCCTCCTTTTTCTTTGGACCTTCCTTGCACATGCAAGACATCTTGAGAGCCCACATTCATTTACTTTCTCCTCATCTCTTCCAAAAGAAGTATTGGAAAGAGACTATACATCTTTGATTATGTACCACCACTTATAGCAACAATAATATTTTCCCAAGATTCGGGTAAAGAACAAAGCATTAAAATACATTTATCTTCCTCTTCTATATTAACATCTACAGATGCAAGCTGACTTATAATCATATTAAAAGAATTTAAATGTTCTACAATAGAATCACCATCCTTCATTTTCAAATAATATAAATTCCTTTTGAGATACAACCTATTAGTTAAACTTTTGGTTTGGTAAATATCACCTATCCTCTTCTACAAATTGTATGCAATAGATTGTTCTAAAACATTCAATAAGATGAAATCTGCAAGACACAATTGAATAGTTCCTCATCAAAGTTTTATTTTTTCTTTTCATTTGGAACTTCCAACCACTAATCTTTGTCTTCAAGAAGATCCTACATCTTCAATTTACACATCTTGTAGCCAATGCCATTGAACTTCTTAATATCTAGACAAGAGGAGGAAGCCTTGGTTTTCAATCTTCAAAAATTTGAAAAAACCATAATGCACAAGCTCCCACTGCAACCGAAAAACCTTCAACACTCAAAGAAAGGCATCCCTCTATTAACAAAATGGATAGCTCTGATACCAAATCTTTTTAAATCGAGGTGAAAAATTGTAAAAGTAGATCATAATCATGTGTTTGCAAATATGAAATTATATATTCAAGATTACCATAGAAAGATTATGTGATTGACAATTGCAACAATGAAAGAAAAACAACAATACCACAAGTTATCAAACACAAGTGACACAAGATATACATGGAGAAACCCTTGTAGGAAAAACTCAACACCCAAAGAGATTCAATGTTTGTATTAATCTTCAAGGAAGTACATCAATACAAAAATCCTCTTTGTAATTTGGTAGAACTTCATTGCTTTGACAACCTGAAAAAAATCTCTTACAAACTACCATCTCAAGGCTCCAATATAAAGAAGTTTATGGGAGATAATACCATAAATGGTGTCTCAAAACAACAAGAAAAACTACCTAGAAAAACCGATGCCCCCCTTAGTGGACAACCCATAAACATGAAATAGAATATTAGATTAGTGCATGGCCTTCACATGGGCACCTAACCCATAGCCAATTAGAATTGGGCAAGCTCAAGTGCTCCATAACTCATCGACAACTTTGATGGCTGCATGAAAGAGCATGCACCAACATGCAAGAGCATGCAAAACATGAAAATAACATGCATGGAAATGCACACCAAAGTGTTCCCCACTCACAAAGTTGGATGCCCAAGGGGAATATCCTCCCAAAATGCTTTGTAACTACCACCGTGAAGGTCCACCTCTTTGAATGTAATTACAATTTTTCATAGGAAAATAATTAATAATTTTTTTTTCCCTCATGTCCTCTAGAACACTTTCCAAAGAACGTGGAGACACATAAATCAACTTAGGATAGAAATTATAATGTCGCCTATCCTAACAGGTAATGCTATGGATAGTAGTCCCTAAGGCATGAATTTTTTATTCCATGACTTGTCCTCTCTTGGTGGTGATTTCATGAGTAATATCCCCTAAGCTGCAACCTTTTATATGTTAAGTAAAGCCCCTTTGTTATTGTTGTAAATCATCTCTTACGGTGGTGTTGATAGAATAGCCTTTGAGTTTGTAGCCTTATCCTATTGTCATTTGTACATCCCTTGAGGTGAGTTTTGTAAATGCACAAAGTTGAGTCCACTTAAGGTGGAAGTTTCGACCTTAGCCAAAATCGTCAAATTGGGTTCAACGAAATGGGATCTCATTTTTCAATAAACAAGATCTTGTTTAGGTTTGGGGTCCCGAGCCTAAAACTAAAACAAGATCTCATTTTTTAAAAATCGCGATCCCATTTTGAAAACTTTTCAAAATGGGATCCCAACTTTCCATTTTTGAAAACTTTCCATTTTGGCAACTTTTCAAAATAGGATCTCATTTTGAAAACTTTCCATTTTTTGAAACTTCTCAAAACAAGATCCCATTTTGTAAAAGCATAAATTTTTTTTATGAAACGGGATCCCTTTTTTTAAATATGAATTTTTGGTTAGTTTGTGGTTTGTTTTTCAATTCAGGAAAAGGCTTGGGGACCTGAACCTCAACTTTGGACCTAGTTTGACTTGCAACTTAAAGGTCATGTCAATGTCACAAGAAAATAGTGATTTTGGACATAGGTCTAGAGACCTTTTTTATAGAATTTTTTGACGAGATTAACACCCATTATAGATGAGATAGTGTAGATTCCAAATATGTAATTATTTTTCCATTTTTCAATTAATTTTTGATGAAATTGGTCCATAAACTTGAAATATCAGGTTTTTTAATATTTTAATAAATTTATTATTAAAATATTATTTTTGTAAAACAAATTGCACAAAAATGTACTTTAGACAATTCTTTTTAATTTGAAAAAAAGAAAAGGTGTTTAGGCCATCTTATGTGTGACATACAGGACTTCAAAACAACAAATATGGCCAGTAAAAAATTAACAAAAAAATATTGAATAAAAACTTACAAAAAACTATTGAAAATGTGTTTCAGTGAGTTACAAATCTTTTCCCAAAAGGATTTAGAAAAATACGATTATTTAGGTTAAAATATGGATGATGTACATGTGCATGGTATGGTAAAAAAGTGACTTTTAAACATGGGATTTTAGAAATTCCTATTGAAAATCAATTTGTATCATCTGGGTGTTGAAATAAATTACATATTTGGAAACTAGACTCTGAGTACTACATTTTATGATCAAAGACATTTTTTTAAGATTCCATCTCCAAGTGCTTCAAATTTTAAGGTCAAATGTGACAAATTCTAAAAATTAGGGAAAACATCCACTTTTTGGCCAAAAAGTGGACTCAACTTCTTTCACACACTTGCACTCGTTGAGGTGAGTTTTATGCACCCCTAGAGGTGAGTTTTTGCAAGATAGTTCATGGATTTAGCATAGTGGAGCTTGTTGGGTCATGAACTGGAGCACACATTTTTAACATGGCCACCTAGCACAATACGCCTTGCTTGCCAGTGGAGCCATGTGTTTCATGAGTGATGTGGCCTAATACAACTTGATAGTCCTCATATGAGCTAACATTTATTTGATGGATGATGTTTGGTATTTGAGACAATTTAAGATTGAGGTCTATCTACCTTATTGAATCAAATCCTTTAGTACTAATCTTGTGTTTGTGTTGTGTGATTTTGGGTGTTTTCTTCATGTTTGTGTTATTGCATCATGTATGTGTTTATTTTGTTATCATCTATATGCTATGTTATGTCTTCATTGTGTATTCTTCACATTTATTGATATTGTATGTTAGTGTATGTTGTCTTGTTGCATATCATATATGTGTGTTCTTTGTGCCTATGTTGGTTTTCCATGGGATCTTGGATCCTGGGGGATTGATCACCCTCTATGATCCTTAATCATCTTATCTCTTCAACATTTGGACAATTGAACCCCTTTTGGCATATAGGTTAGTGCAGGATCATGGGGGTCCAAACTAGGCCTCTAAGTGGTGATCAAAATTTAGGAAAAAAAAGTTAGGAAACTTTACATAAACATTTGAAAAGGTTATTAAGATAATTTGAAAAATATGTAAGAACAAAATTTGTAGCAAATTGAATGTAGTTTCTAGGCTACTAGTCCTTTTTTGGAAAAAAGTAAATCTATTTTCCGAAAAATTTGAAATTTCAATGTAGTGGTACTAAATTGTAGGAAAAAGATAAGAAGTAGGTGTATGTCTGACCACCCTAACTACAAGGAAAAAATAATATTTTTTTGAATCTTTCAATATATGTAGAGGAGACATACCCAGATGTGCTAGATTATTTTTGTAATTTTTTTCCATGTAGATAAATAGTAATGATTTTTTATTAGAACATTTCAAAATTATTTAAACGTGTGTGTCTGACCACCATAACTTGGTCAAAACTTTATGAAATTCATTTTATTTATCCTATAGTATGCAAAGCATAGAATGTGATGCATCTTGTAGGTTCAAAAAATGTTAAGTAGTTTGAAATCTATAGAAGTTTTCTAATCAGCATATCAATCAGGACTTTAGTTCTAATGTATGTAGAAAATCAATAATAATTATTTATTGAATTCAAAATAAGGCATAACTTATATTGGTGGAAAGCTGGCAATTTTTCTATAAACTCTTTTTGTTTCATGACATTCAGATAAAAAAATAGTCATCAATCACAAGGGCGAACTTCGAAAATCCAAGGAAATTTTGTAAACACATTTTTTTAATTGACTTTTCAGATTTGGCAATCCCAAGCCAAAAACCAAGGCAAAATTGAAGGAAATCCCAAGATTGCAAATTTTGTTAAACAAAATGGATATCTGTTTGAAATGGATATCCATTTTGTTTTTCAAAACAGATATTCATTTTAGAAAGTAGGAACCCATTTTTTTGAAAAAAAAAATACATATCCATTTCAAATGGATATCCATTTTGAAATCAAAACAAATATCCGTTTTGAAGACCTAAAAAACCCTCTTTAGTAAAATGGGAATAAATTTTGCATTTCTTATCAAAATGTTGATTTTTTACAGGTGTTGGAAAAGTGATTGAGAGCTTTACACAATGGATTAGGTAGTGTTTATATATTGTACATAAAAATTAATTGTAATCATTTTAAATTCATATTTCATTTTTGAAACATCAAATGCTCACTACTTCTACAAGAAAAGTCTCTTTTTTATTATTTTTTTGTAACACTCATCTAAAAATACTTGAAACATTAGAAAAAGTAATCAATAATGAAATATTTATAAATTTTTTAGTAAGGAGATAAACAAATCTTCATAAATCACCATATCTTTTTGTCCCTTTCTCTACCTCTCTATATTTCACTATGTCTCCCCTTAAGCTTTGGACCTATCCCTTCACTTGTTTCTCCCTCCCTCCCTCCCTCCCTCTCTTTTTACCTCTTTAGACCTCTCCCTATCAATCTATTGAACTCTAGACTTAACTATCTACTTATCGATCCCTCCCTCCTTCTCTCGTTATCCCTCTTTAGACCTCTCTCTCTCTCTCTCAGGTCCCTCCCACTCCCTCTCCCTCTCTCTCTCTCTCTCCATCTCCCCTTCCCCCTCTCTCTCTCTTTCCCTCCCTTTGAATTCTCCCTCCCTCTTAAGTCTCTCTCCCTCTTAGGTATCTCTCTCTCAAGTCTCTCCTAATCCCTCTCTCCCTTGTAGGTCTCTCTCTCTCAGGTCTCTCCCACTCCCTCTCTCCCTCTTAGGTCTCTCTCTCAAGTCTCTTCCACTCCCTCTCTCCCTCCTAGGTCTCTCTCTCTTAGGTATCTCTCTCACACACACACACTCACACTCTCCATCTCTCTATCTCTCTCCCTCCCTCTATCTCTCTCTCCCTCCCTCTATCTCTCTCTCCCTTCCTCTCTCTCCCTCTCGCCCTCTCAAGTCTCTATCTCTCCCAATATCTCTCTCTTTCTCTCTCTTAGGTCCCTCCCACTCCCTCTCTCTCTCCCTCTCCATCTCCCTCTCTCCCTATCTCTCTCCCTCCCTCTAAATTATTTCTCCCTCTTAGATCTCTCTCACACACACTCCATCTACCTCTTAGGGCTCTCTCTCTCCCACTCTCTCTCTCCATCTCAAGTCTCTCTCCTCTCCTCTCTCTCTCTCTCTCTCAGGTCCCTCCCACTCCCTCTCCCTCTCCCTCTCTATCTCTCCCTCTTCATCTCCCTCTCCCCCTCTCTCTCTCCATCCTTGTGAAGTCTCTCTCCCTCTAAGATATCTCTCTCTCTCTCTCTGTCTCTCTCTCTCTCTCTCTCTCTCTCTCTCTCTCTCTCTCTCTCTCTCTCTCTCTCTCTCTCTCTCTCTCTCTCTCTCTCTCTCTCTCTCTCTCTCTCTCTCTCTCTCTCTCTCTCCCACTCCCTCTCTCTCAAGTCTCTCTAACTCCCTCTCCCCCTCTCTATCTCCCTCTCAATCTCCCTATCACTATCCATCTCCCTCTCTTTGAAAATTTTATAATAGTTCTTTGCTTTGTCATGTTCCTTTGCATCTGTGCCTTAAGGTAGGGTTTAGGGTTTTGGTTCAAAATCCCTCATTTCAAATTTCATAAGTCTTTTTTCCCTTGGATTTCTATTCCTGCATTGACTTGTTATACCCAGTTGAAAGTTATTCGATTCATGACTTAAGCCATTAGAAACATATTGTCACTAGCCCCTTGGTCTAGGTTTGTTAGTCATCAAGTGTTATATCAACACTTTAATTTTCCTAAGTCGGGTGAGATATTTCTTATTAAAATGACTTAGGTCTTAAGTCTTTTATCCCATGGGTCTTGGTCCCATCGACCTAATCAGGTCCCCTTTTAAGACTAAATTTTTCACATGTGCAAAAATGACAATGGTTGGATTTGATGATTTGATCCTAGTCATTCCCGCCAGCCCCACAGGAATAAAATAATGTTTGAAGAAAAGCAACAGGTTCAGTAGGTTGATGACGCGTGTCTAGATCAAAGGTGTGGGGCCCGATCTCCACTTATATGTTTGGTACCATGAGTTCCAAACCAATGGTCAAGATGCAGTGTTGAGATTTAATCTCAACTATTCTCTGCCAACTCCACATGAATAAAATATTGCTTTTCAAAAAGCAGTAGGGTTAGCGGGTTGAGGACACATGCACTGTTGTCGACATGGGGCTTAGTCTCCACTTACATACATGGCACTATGAGCTTTGAACCGATGGTTGATATTTTTTGTTGAGATTAAATCTCTACCGCTCCCTGCTAGCCCCACAAGAATAAACTATTGTTTTATGAAAGCAGTGTGATTAGTGTGTTGTCACCACGTGGATTCTCCCATCACTTGGAAAGAAGGTGGAGCCCACATAATGAATGAGTCAACACTTTAGGTGGCCAGATATTATTGGCATGAGATTGGTGAGTGAAACTGACTAAAATTCAAACTTTGTCAACTCAATATGAGTCGTCCAACATGCCATCTCACAAAGCGATCAATGACTAAAATTCAAAACTGAAGAGGTGGCTATGGGAGTCATTCTACTTTGTGTGAGTGATTAGTAATGGAAGAAATGACATCTAGACCTACTTTAATCTAATCTAAAGGCACATAAAAGATTATTTTTTGCATAATTGAAGATTACAACAAATTTTTAAAGCATCCAAAAGATTGAATTGAGCATTCCAAAGTTCAAGGTGATCGAAATTAGGGTTATCTTCAAGCAAAAAAATCTGTAAGTAAAAAACAAACACTCTTCTCTATGTTTTCTTTAAATTTCCTCGAATTAGGGTAGAGGTTTGTTGTATCATGCTATCAAATTATTTTGCATACTATTGAATTTTTATTTGGTAGTTTGAGCTTCTTCTAGGGTTCAAGGTTCTATCGAACTTGTTGAAATTTTTATTTTCAAGTCGTGCCCTAGGGTTTTAGGAAAAGGAATAGGTTTTGAACCTCCTTGGTGTCAAAACCCTAGATTAGTTTGAACCTATATGTTACATATGGATCCCAAGGCTCAAGTTTCTAGTTCTAGAACTGCATCAAGACCTCTTGCCCAAGATATCATTAACCAAATGAAACCCTCAACTAGCAAAAAGGTCAAGGGAACAACTCTATTTTATGCCCCTAGAAATAAAGTGGGGTTACTAGACAAACAACACTTTATCAAGGATGTTGATGTGCCATACACAGGGTGGAAAATGTTCCAAAACTGGTTTGGGAATAGAAATTGTGGAGTTCCTATATGGAACACCTAGAGATTGGACATGGGAAAGTTAGTTGTCCCCAATGTATACCTGGATGTGGATTTATTGAAGGATATAGCTATGAGGTATGACCCTATTTCCAGAGTGGTTAGGGAATATTATGGTTTTGAAATGCTTAAGATAACTAGAGAAGAGATTGCATAAATCTTTAAGTTGCATGAATGGAGCCAAGATATGATTACCATTGACCTTGACACCTTCAAAAGAGAATATGAAAACACAAAGGATCTATTTAGGTTAACAATGTTTCCCATGCATATTTCAAGTATTGGGGTTGTGAAATCTAGGAGATAGATAAAAATTGGTAAAGATGAGTTGGAGCCTTTCCCCATGAAGTATTTTGCTAATTACTTCAAGAAAATAGTTTATTCCTTGTCCCAGATTCTTGGTTTTGACCCACCATATAGCATGCCATAGGGTTTCATGTATATGGCAACACACCTTTGGCACCTGACTTACAATGTAGTTTATGACTATGCCACTTCTCTAGCAGAGCACATTCACCAGGGTTTGGTTGCACTGAAGGTATGAAAGGATTGGGTAAAGTTCTGGTGGTATTCTCTCCTAATGCACATGTTCCTATACAAGGGAGAGAAGAGATTTGGTAAAGAGATGACATTGAAGAAGGTGAAGGATGATATTGAGCTTTCTATCCAGTGTTGGACTCAGATTTTGGACAAAGATGATATGAAGCTTGATTATGTTGTTTTCCACAATGTATTTGCCTCCAAATTGAGAAGGTTTTTGGTTTATGATCCACCAAGAATTCCTAAGGAAATACACAATATTTTACGCCCTTGGAAAGGAGGCCTGATTTGAAATTGACCCACAATTGGAGGGACATAATCCCATACCCTAGTACAACAATTTTCAGGGTCTATGGAACAATTGTGAACCCTTATGAATTACCAAGAGATGTGCCACTAAGAATTGATTTCATTGAGATTATGAGGCAATTTGGAGGAGCATAAATGGTGCACTTACCTGATTAACTGAAGAAAGGCTCCTTCTTTCTAGAGGGGATCATGTATTCAGATTTTGTGATGGAAAAAGGAGGATGGAAAGAATTGGAGCAGGTTCTTGCACCCTACAAACTAAGCATTGTGTGCCCAAGGAACCATGACCCAGAGGGTTTCATTACCACTTTGAAAGAAAAGAATAGAACTGGCTCCTTTGTCCACAATTTTTATTGTCCTAAAGATGTAATTAGGAATGTTTTTTATTTTCAAAAGCAAGAGGAAAGGAAAGTAATGTACCTTGCTTTCAACAAGATGGTGGAAAAGGTTACAAAATTAGATCCCAATTATGACCCTTTGTCCAATATTAAGGGTGATTTCAATAGGGTCATGTATGTACTTGACAATTTTGAGAATATAGTGGGTATTTTGAAGGAGGAGCACAGTATAAATGATAAGGGGAAAGAAATGGAAGTTGAAGAAGAAGCAACAATAATATTGGAGGAAATAACTTCTTATCAGCCACCACAAAAGGTGAGAGTATACTCCAGGAAGAAGGAGGTAATAAAGAAGCAACAAAAACTTTCGACCCCTATTGGATTAGAGGGGTCAAGAGCATCTTCTCTTGGGAGGTCAGGACTATTTCTTCCTAGACAAGCTTCCCCTGCTATAATTGACGTTGATTCACCTCCTAGAGGTCCATATCCATCAGAGAAACCACCAACCAAGAGGCAAAGGAATAAGGTAAGAAGGGTTGTTGATTACCCTGATACAGAAGAAGATAACATTATTTTCACACCAAAAGAGATGCAACAAGGAATGCCTTCTCTGCCAAGGGAGGTTGCCTCAAGCACAGGAGAAAGCATCCTCAGATTAGGAAAGAAAAAATTCAGTGGCTTAAGCAATGTTGACGATCTAAGGCAGGAGGCCTGCAAGACATTTTTGGAAGATAATTTTTTTTATGAAACCAAGGCATTCAAATATTTTGTATGGAGAGCTAAGGCTCAAGAATATGCTAAAAAAATTGGAAAGGAGAGGAGCTTGCACCCATAACTTCCTGAAGAAGTTGTGCAAGAAAATGTGAGGAAGATGATGAGGAAGGAATTCCAAAATATCACACCTGAAGAGGTTAGAGTACTAGTACATAAAAGTGGGATATTATTGCTACCAGAATGGGATATTGCAGATGCAATTGTATTAGACACAATAAGAAGGCATGGAAGGCCTTTTTTTCAAATAGAGGAAGAAGCTATATTGGCATTGTAGGGGTTGAATTTTAATGAGGAATTGGATGCCTTGTCCCTTTGGTCACTATCTTTAGGGTCTAGAAAGAAAAAAGTTGCAAAATCAATTGACTTTAGGGGACAGTTGATTATCAAAAGAGTCTCTGAAACTCCAACATTGGAAGTAGCAAAAATGGCAATTAATGTTGCCAAATTCACTAAGGCAACAATGGAGAGTATCATTATAGAGAGAGACTTGTATAGAAGAAAGCATAATGAGATTATTGATGAGTATAACAAAATTCAGCAAAGGGTTACTATGTTGGAAAAAAAGTTGGCATTATATAAGAAATAGAGGGAAACATTGAAGACCCAAAGCCCCTCGGCTTCAGGTTTTATAGCACCCACTTCCCAAATTGCACATCCTCAATTTCCTCCTCCTCCACCAGAGAAATCCTTAGCAATAATACCATACAATTTGGGTCATGAACCTATTGCAATTGAGGAGACAAGCACATCAGGTGTAGCTCTAGCAAATGAGCCCACAGAGGAATAATTATTGTTACATATTGAAGTATATATGAAATTGTTTACATAGGTTTAGGATATCATGTATGAGAATAATTCAAAGATTGTGTATACAGTTTTGGAGCTTATGAATAAGAAAATTAAAGGTAAGTTGAACATATTCATTCAAATTATTCTTTAATGCTGTGAGCAATAAAGTTGTCTTAGAGAGACAAGGATTTGGCTACCCCAATAATGGACAGATGGATTCCCATTTTTGATAATTTGAAGCTTATAGCATTTGGGTCTTCACATTAGAAAGATAAATATCCAAAGATTGGCCCAACATACAAATTTTTTAATGAAGTTAAAGAACAAAATTTTTAAGGTTATGTTTCTCCTTTGGAGGTGAAGATAAGAAAGTTGAAGTCAAAATTTGAGGAGGTGGATTTGGTATTGTTCCTTGATATTTAGGAGACATATGATGAGGTAAAACCTCTACAGGCATGGAAAGATCAACTAGATACAACTATTGCTGCCCAAGCATCTCTTATATGTGAAAATGTTGATATTGATTTATTGAAAAATACTCTTGAAAATTTGTCTTTCACCATTAGTTTCCAAGAAGAATATGACAAAAAGGAAAATTTAGTAATTGATAAATATGCTCCCTACAGAAAGAATATATATGAACACTTGGGTTTTATTTGGTCTTCTAAAGAAGAATATGAATTGTGGAAGAAGACCTTTATTGATAAGTTGGAGTTGTAGGCATAGGGATGGAGAGCACATATACATGGTCGAGTATAGTATAGGTGTGGCCTTAAATATTATGATTCATAAAAGATATGTTTCTCCAAAATGAAAATGTGATAGTTAAAGTTGACTATTGGTGACTTGGACTAATGGTGGGTGCTGGTCTGGATTTTGATCCATGTGGTTCTTTCTTTTTTGCACGCTTTTTGGTCTTCTAGTGAAAAGCAATAATGTTGTTGCAATGGTTTGAAGACCACTCTCTTCAACAAACTACCTTGTTTCAATGATGAATATTCTTCCAATTTGTTGTAACCATTCCTCATGGAATGATCGATATAGGTTGTCAAATGAGAATGTGACATGTGTATTTTTGACATGAAGCTTTTTTTGCTCCTTTATTTCTATAAAAGGGAATTCAGGGACATTTGTGCGGGTCTCTTTTTGAATTATGGATCTGAAAATGCAAATATATAACATAGGGAAAATACATTTTGACTAGGTATATTAGGTTTTGAGTCAAGCAAATAAGTTTTGTAAATTGTATAGTTTTCAAGCATGTCTAAATGAACAATGCAAACCTTTGAGTCTATTATCTCTCCATCTATAATATTTCATATGGATTATTAATTCAAACCCAATATATGATCTTTCATTAATTTTCATTGTGCTTTGTAGTGAAATATGTTTTGATTTAATGAATCAGTTGAAATACCTTGATTAAAGCATGAATTCATATGAATGTTTAGTGGATTTGATAAGTAGTAATAAAATTTGAGCATTTAGTATGTGTGTTGTAATGCAATTACATAGAGACCATGGCTATTTGAAATGAGACTTACCTTACAATTCAATTTATTGTGTTGTGACTCCTTGCCCTAAGATAAGACACTAATCTAATAGGTGTTAAAGAATTTTTTGTGGTTCTAATGCTTTGATTTGAGAACAATATTCATAAACAAGCTTATATTTGATTTACTTTGTTTGAAGTTGGTACTATGTGGTATTCTCAACTTTAGGTGTTTAATCCTTTCAGAGGAATTGCCAGTTTCTTGAAGGATTTCATATACTTAGCATTTCGACGAGAATAATTTGTTTATTATACAATGTGTGATATAGTTGTTTAGAAGATTGTTGGATACACATTATGAGATCACCCTCCCAGGTTCTATAGACCCCAAAGTGCGGGAGAGAAGCATTCTAGCTTCCTCTCGTTCATTGGCCAATCACCTCATGAGTATTCAAGGATCAAATTTGAAAAACTCATAGATACTTAATGAGATTTGCTTCATTCTTTAAAAACAACCAATAGATTGGTGACTATATTAGGGTCCAAGTTTGATAAAAATATTTTTTCTCTAGAGTTCCTTGTCATGGATCACTATGATTTGTAGTGATGTTTATCCATAGAGTCAGTTTATTTGAAGTTTCTGTTAGCCATTGCTTAGATTTGTTCTAGATCTCCTACCATTTATGTGTTTAGAATTTGTTGCTCAAATTTCAACCCGAATTGCCTCATATTTGTAAAACCTTGCTTGATTTTGTAAAGGTTAAGGTTAAATCTTATGTGAATGTGAAATTTCTTGTAAAAGTTTGCATAGAATTGTAACACAATTGCTATAAATCAGTCCCAATCAAATTGGGTGGTGACTTTGAAATCTCTACACCAATGCGTGCTAGTACCTAAAGTTATCAAAGAGATTAAGCTGAAAAATAGAAGAAGATTGAAAAGGTTGATAAGAGAAAATAAGATACAAGCACAAATGTGGGGAATTCGTGGAAATATGAAGAAATATCTAGATAAAATATTAGAGGGAGAATTTCCAAAGAATACTCGTGGAAAATGAAAAGAAAAGGATATAGGAACAAGTAAGTTTACTCCTCATCCAACTCCTGAGCATGAAATTCATTCTAGTTTTTGTTTTGAACATGAAATAATCTTTGTAGACTTAAGTGGTAATACTTCTCCTAAAAGAGGACAAGTTACAATTAAAACTATTGTGAGTGAGAAACGTTCACATCAAGGCTTAACTGCCAAACAAAGAAGAGATAGGGAAAGGTTACAACAAGATAATGTAAATGTTATTCATGCTAGAGCTATGGGGATTTTTTCCTCAAATTCTAACACAAATATTCATCTTCCTCATGACTTACTGATTGGGTTTGATGAATATGCCTGTAACTATAGTGGAATTGTAGTGACATTAGATTTTGATACCACCTTAAGGATGGAATCTTCAATGATGATCAATAACTTAGAAGAGAAGCATTAGCATTAGATGAGTCAATGAGAATGAGGGATAAGGAGAAAGAAGAAAGGATAAAGGAATCTATGGTTGAGAGAGACATGCTACGAAGAAAGGTTAAGAAAATGAGAGAACTAGAACAATTAGTAGCTCAATCTACCCATACAACTATTCCAACAGTTACAGAGATTGTAACAAGGGAGCCTATAATTGCCTTAGCTGACAATTCTTGTGTAAATACATGGACCAATCCTATTGTGAGATCTTCTATTGCAGTTGATCATGTCCCTAGTAATACAAATTTTGTTTCCTAAAAAGATGATAAAGGAAAGAAACCAGTCGAGGGCATAAAGATAAATGAGGGAGGTTCCTCTTAGAGGGACATACAACATAATAATACTATTTCATTGGCTGATAAGTTAATAAAAGAAAATGAGGAATTGTAAAAAAGAGTAAATGATATGGAACTGTTAATTGTGAACACAAAGATGAAGAAGAAACTAGGTTTCTTCGAATCTACCATAAAGGCTCCTATTCCTGAAACCAAAATTCCTTAGCCCCATGCATCATCTTCAAATCCCCATTTGAATGATAACCCTTTGTCCAATACAAATTGTTCCACTTCATATTCAAAGCCAAATAATAGGGCTAGGACAACTCAACAATATGATCAAGATCATTCCCAATCGAGAGTGGTTGATATTGGAAGGACAAAAATTAATTATGATAGGAAAAGGAATTATGACAACCAAAATGAACAGGAGGGACCCTTTGCAAGAAGACAACTGCATACTGATAGATATAGGAAATTATGCTTTGATATAATCCTAGGATATTCAAATCCTATTCCTAATAATGCAAGGAAACATTTACCTAAGTTCACTAGTAACAATGCATTTAGTGGTGAAGATCATCTAAAAGCTTTTCAGAGTTTTGTTGAAGATTTTGAGCTTTGGGATGATGATGTTGTAATGAAGTATTTCATCCAATCCTTGATTGAGGATGCTAGATATTGGTACAAAATCCTTTTAGATGCAAGCATTGATTCAAAATATGCTTTCTACAAAGTTTTTAGAGAGCAATACGGAGACAAGACTGATCCAAGATTTAGGCTAAATGACTTCAACAATATCAAAAAAGGAAAGAATGAAATGGTGATTGAATTTAATGTAAGGTTTTTAGAAATCCATGAATAAATCTCCTGCTTATTTAAGGCCTAATGATAGTGCATTCATAGTAGTATATTATAATGCATTTGATTCAAAAATATGCTATCTAGTTAGAGACAAAGATCTACAAACTCTAAGAGATTCTTATAAAAAGGAAGCCCATATAGAAAGCAACAGAAGAGCATCAAGAAAGGTAGGGAGAAGATATGACACTAAAACTTTGAAGAATCCTAAAATTCAAAATAAAAGGGCTGGAAAAGTTGCAACTCCTAATGAAAAATTAGATTACATTGTCAGTTTGTTGCATAAGGTGGAAAAGAATGAGACACCTCAATTCCAAAGAAATGGTAGGCCACCAAGGTTGCAAGATTATCCATATCACACTAATTGGAACAATGGAAAGCCAATTCACAACAATCAAAATAATGTTCAAGTTCAAGGTGCACCAGACCCATTGCAAAAGCATTCTACAAATGTCACTAAATATTTTACATGGTGTGTAGTATGTCAATTACTTCATTCATCAAAAAAATGTGATGTTGCAAGATCTATTGAGGAGTCACAAGATGATCAAGGAGGTTTTCATTCCCTTGAGGATCAAAATGAAATATTAAATATGTTCGTGACTGAATCAAACTTTTCTTGCAATGATTATTCTTCTGATGATGAGCAATGTAGAAGTGATGTGGATGTGCAAAGACAAGAAGTGAGTGTATACCATCAACAAGTGTTCTTAGATGGAGAGAGAGATAATTACTACAATATTTACAATATTGAATTAGATGGCATTTGTCTAAGAAGGCCATCAAATGAAGAAATCTAAAATTTGACAATTTCATTGGCTACTCAAGCAAGGAATACTTATCATCTGAGAAATAGAGTTGTGAATGGTGATCAGGGTAATCCTGGTAGCATGTTCATTAAAGAAAAGAATGTAACTGTCAAAGGGACCAAGACAAAAGCCAAGAAAGAGGATGCAAAACCCAAAGAAAGTAAAGGAGCTAGAATTTGGGCTAAAAAGGTTGACAAGGTCAAGGTAGATGAGGAAGTTGTCTCCCTAGCAGTTAAGGTTAAGGATCAAAAGCATAGTGTTGAAAAGGGTGAAAAAAAAATGACAAGATAATGGAAAATGATGTAATACTTCTTGAATTACCAAAGTATGCTTCTATGGACATGTTTCAAATGTTGTTTCAGGTTAGGTTATAGTTCCATTATTGGAGATGATGAGGATTGATGAACACAAAAACAAGGTAGTTTCCCTCATTAATGGTGTAGCTATGGCCTCTAATGACAAGATGGTGATTGATATACCCAAAGTGAAAAAAATCAAGAAAAGAGTGGTGAAGTGGAAGGATAAACTAGTGAAAACCCTCAAATATACTTAGGAACTACAATCAATGCATGCCCAAGTCAGGTCAACCCATTTTTTCTGAGTTTGATTATTGAAGAGAAGTTGCTCAAGAACTACATGATTGATTCAAGAGCTTATAATAATGTTATGCCAGTGGAAATTATGAAGGAAATGGGTTTGAAGATTAATATCACTTATGGAAAGTGTTACACAATGGATTCAAGAGAAGGACTAGTCATAGGAGTAACTAGTAGAATCCCCTACAAGCTTGCAAAATTCCCTGAGAAGGAATTATACATGAGTGTCATAGTAGTTGATATTCCACCAAACCATGGAATGTTGTTGTCAAGACAATTGAGTGCATCTATGGGTGGGAGTGTGCAATGTGATTTATCATATGCTAGAGAATCAAGAACTTGCCACATGATTGAGCCACTAGAAGAACCAATGAGAATTAATTTTTTGGACATTGGTTTGAATACTTGTAGAGTTGAAGAATTACAACAAGAAGCAGAATCTCAACTTTCACCAATTCATAGATAAGTCATATATGCTTCAAAATGAGATGCTCTATGGACCATGTATTTATATGGAGCTTGTTCCAAGGAAGGCTCAGGTGCAGGAGTTATCCTGATCTCCCCACATAGTAAGACATTCAAATACTCTTTCTTGTTGAAATTCAGCTGTACAAACAATGTGGCTGAATATGAAGCTTTGCTACTTGGTCTAAGGTTAGCTTCAAAGCATGGCATTAAAATTTTAAATGTGTCAAGTGATTTTGAATTAGTGGTATCCCAAGTTAGGTCTAGGCTTATTTCCAAAAATAAAAGACTTAAGCAATATAGGGATTCAATTTCAAATTCCATTGAATCTTTTGATGCATTTAACATTGGCTAGATAGAAATGGGAATGAATGTGAGGGTAGATTTTATAGCAAACATTTATGTTAGACTAGATGATATCACTTTTGATGGTATTTCAAAAATAGAGGTACAAACTCGACCCATAGTACCTAATAATATTTGCAATTGGAAAGTATTTGATGATGATAATGATATTTTGAAATTCTTGCAATGAATTGATCAATATGAAAGCCAAGAACTAGACTTCGATGCATTAGTGGTGGAAGTTGATGGTAAAGAGACATTGTTTGGAAATGAGGTTATCCAATTGAAAACAAACAAGATACCCAGAGGATTGGTTGCATTGGAAATGGTTTTTGATGGCCCTAATAAGGAAAATGCTAATCAGATACCTACTCAAAAGGAAGATTTGAAAGAGATCAATCTTAGAACTGAGAACACTCCTAAGAAGGTATATATAGGGAATAAAATGAAACCTCATGTCAGAACCATGTTGATTTCTCTGCTAAGAAAGTATAGACATGTGTTTGCTTGGTCATACAATGACTTGAAAGCTTATAAGGAAGATCTTTTTCAGAATGAGATACCTTTGAACCCAAATGCTAAACCTTTTAGGCAAAAGCAGAGGCCAATAAATCCAATATCGCAGCCTAAAATGCAAGAACTCATGAAATTAAAGGATGCCAAAATTATCAAGCCTATAAGACATTCTTCATGGGTTTCTAATTTGGTTCTAGTTAGGAAAAAGAATGGTGGCTTGAGACTCTATGTGGATTTTAGAAATTTGAATGTAGCATCCTTGAAAGACAACTACCCATTGCCCAATGTGGAGGCTATGTTACAAAAGGTGACAAGGTGTGAGTTGTTATCAATGATGGATGGCTTCTCACACTACAACCAAGTTATGGTAAGAGAATATGAACAATATAATATTGCATTCACTACACCTTGAGGAACCTATGTGTATGTAAGAATTCCATTTGGTTCAATCAATGCCAGTGCTACCTTTCAAAGAGTAATGGATGTGGAATTTTCTGATTTTATTGATTCATTCCTAGCCATTTACCAAGATGACTTGACTACACATAGAAAGAAGGAAGAGGATCATTGTACACATTTGGAGAATATATT
Source organism: Sequoiadendron giganteum (assembly GCA_007115665.2). Lineage (NCBI taxonomy): Eukaryota > Viridiplantae > Streptophyta > Pinopsida > Cupressales > Cupressaceae > Sequoiadendron > Sequoiadendron giganteum. The sequence continues at coordinate 226,395,756 of CM021108.1, read as the reverse complement.
TGTTAGAGAATTAGAATATGGGATTTCCTTGAATTCTAAGAAATGCATTTTTGGGGTTAAGGAAGGTAAGCCTCTAGGGTACATTATTTCTAAAGATGGGGTCATGATTGATCTTGAGTGTGTGGTAGCAATAGATAAAATTCCACAACCTAAAAATGTAAAGGGATTTCAATCCTTATTTGGAAAAATCAATTTTGTGAGGAGATTTATGACTAACTTTGCTGAGATTGTTAGACCTATTTCCAAAATGTTGAAGAAGGGTGAAAATATAGCATGGAAAAAAGAGCCCACCAAAGCTTTTGCAAAATATAAAATTTACCATCAAGGAGGTTGTTGTGCTCAAGTCTTGAGACTACTCCAAGCCATTTCAATTATTTACTTTTGCTTCATTTCATACTATGTTAGGGGTGCTACTACAAAAAAATAATGAAGCCTTTGAGTAGCCTATTTCTTTCTTTAGCAAGTCTTTTTAGGTTGTTGAGCTAAAGTAAGATGCCACAAAAAAACAAGCCTACACATTAGTTAAGGTTGTGAAACATTTTAGAACATATATGATGGGAGAAAGTATGGTGGCATATGTTCCAAGTTTTGTAGTCAAGGATATTTTTACCTAACAAGAAACCACAGCCCAAAGATGTAGGTGGATCAACAAGATCCAAGAGTTTAATATTGATGTTAAGATTAAAAAACTAGTAAGAGGTCAAGGTTTGACAAAGTTGATGGCTGAAACCAACTTAGAAGCAAACCAAATAAATCAAGTAGAACATATAAATGTTGCACCTCTGTGTGATATGCCGACTTGTGGGTGGTATAGGAGAATTGTGCAATACTTGTAGACTATGAAATATCCTAAAGGAATGCCTAATAATGAGAGAAGAAACTTAAAGATAAAAGCTATTAAATACATCATTATTGATAATGAACTCTTGTGGAGAAGCCCAAAGGGTGTATTTCTTAGGTGTGTGGATGGAGATCAGGTTGAAGACCTCATAAATGAAATAGATAATGGAGCATGTGGAGGTCATTACATGGCAAAGATCATTGCTCATAAAATAGTAAGAGCGAGATTTTGGTGGCCTAATATGTTTAAGGATGCTCATAAATTTGTTAAGAAATGTGATGCATGCCAAAGATTCAGTGGAAAGTTGAAGTTCTCAGGTAATTTTCCACTTAGACCGATTTTAGTTCAGGCTCCTTTTCAGCAATGGGGTATAATTTACATTATTGGTGAGATGTCATAGAAGTCTAGTGGGGGAAACTCTTGGATACTTGTTGCAACAAACTATTTTACAAAGTGGGTGGAAGCAATCCTCACAAGGAAGGCAACAAGTAAAGTAGTGTAACATAGAATAAATGGTAATCTGCATAGATAGATGGTTAAATCTAATCTAACAAATATTAATCTAAATCAAACAACTAAGAATGGGTAAAAATGAACAAAACAATTAAAACTATAACTAGAACAGTCTAACGAGTATGCATCCACTTCTTCAAATTATCTTGATTGTCCTTCTCCATTTTGTTGTCTCAGTATTCTTGCTCTCAGATTTTCAGTATTGATGCAAGCATAACCTGGATGTATTATCTCAACAAAATATCGAAGATAATAGGTTCTTCTCAAAAGTATTGATTTCAGAAGCAGGAATAATGACAATGACAGGTCAATTTATAGATTTTGGGTTTTTGAAAGATCGACTCAGATTCGAAAGAGAGATCAACAATCGGGATTGATGAATGCCATGCGATGTGAGTTATGTGTCAGTTATTACGTGACTTAGGAAATTCTACAGGATAAAGATTAAATTAGAATAATAACTTAATCTTGTGTCAAGACTGTTCAAAAATAGAAAGAACACGAGTTCAAGATTAAATAATCAATTTAATCTTCAGTTGAGAGTCTTCGAAAATAGAAGAAATAGACTTTGAATGAAAAAGACAAAGTTAGAACTCGAAGAATAATCCGTTCAAATGCACACATGAATTAATTAATTAAATAAAGATATTTAATTAATAAACAAATTCATGCATATGAGTTAGAACTAGTTAACTGACTGGTTGTGACAGAGAGTCCTTTCGCAGAGACAATCAGATATCAAATCCAGAGATAACTGACAAATTTAAAATAGATCTCAAGTCAGAAGGTGAGTGAATAATTAGATAACTAGACGATAGAAGAATGTGATAGAAACAATTAATTATGAATTAAATGTTAATTTAATTAAACATTTGAAATTGAAATGAATTAATTAAATAAATAATAATAATTTAATTAATTGATTGTTGAAAAGGATTAATTGAATAATTAAATAATAAATATTTAATTATAGTTGAAATATGACAAAGGGGTAATTAAAGAATAAACTATTTAATTAAGAAGGAGAATTAATTAGTTAGCGACATAATTAAATAAATACGATTTATTTAATTAATCAAAGTTGAATAAAGGGTCATAATGAATTAATTAAATAATTAAAAGGTTATTTAAATAATAGAGGAAATATGTGTTGAGAAAGTAATTAAATAATAAACATTATTTAATCATGACCATGGACATTAGAAAATTATGTCGAAAGTGGTACTCACAGGCCTAGACCAATTTTCGGTGTCTATAGTTTGCCCCTCTTTGATACAATGTCGTTTCGGCGTTGCGTCAAAGAAAATATACCCTGATCATGCCCCAGTATGAAACAAGTTAGGGTATGCCCCCTCAGGAAAATTGAAAAATTTGTGAAAAAATTTAAAGAAATCAGGAAATATTTCCGATAAGTCAATTTGATGGTCAGAAATGCTAAGGAGTTGACAAAATTGAATTTGGAAGTGTTAGGGATGTGTACGGGTCATTAGAAGTTGGAAGTTTAAGCATCCAATAGATAAGGTTAGAATAAATTCCACCCAAATGCTAGGTATAAATAGAAATTAGGTTGAAAACCAATTCATTTGCACCTGGAAGAGTTGAAGAATTTAGAAGTTTTCTTTGAGTATTGGACGAAGATGTCTCAAGTTCCCTACATTGCGCATCGCAGATATTGGATCTGGACATTCAAACATCTAGTTGATGTAGGACCCACGGTCTGTACCCTAAATGCATGTAGATTTAGGCACTTAAAAATTATTTTTCCACATGCGGTCTTTCACATTCAACGCATATGCATTCATGCACAACAAATCTGCTTGTGGAAAAACACATTTGCAAAAAGAAATTTAGGCTCATTTAGGAACTCAATTCAAATGAATTTAAATGCACCACATTTGATATTCTGCATCACATTTGTGTTTTGGATAGGTGCATGTAGGATAATGAAACGCATATGCATATAGGTAGGCAAATATATTTTTGCACTGCATATGAATTGTTTGAGAGGCATTTGCTTGGTTTTGAATTTGAGTGATTTTTGCAACACATGTGAGATAAGCGACGCAAATGATTTTTTGTGTAGCGCATGTGGAAAATAGTACCGCATGTGATTCTGTGAACTGCATTTGGCTGGTAAATTTTTTTGATAAAAACTTGAAAAATTTGACATTTGACATCATGGTGTAAATGTATTTGTAGGTTATTTTAGATCCCTTCTATACCCGAGAGACACGAACCGATACATTTGAGCTAAAAGAGCGATTGGTTAGCGTGGAGTCATGATTATTATGGAGACTAGGACTACATCATGTACTGACTATGCCCATGATTCAGGCAAATAGAGGTATGCTGACTGCTTTATGTGAGTGATGGAATTATGAGACTTCATCATTTCATTTGCCGACTGGTGAGGCGACTGTGAATTTAGAGGATGTATATAGGATCCTTCGTCTACCTATTAGAGGAGAGAGGGTTATGTACAACACACAACATGGGTACAACGAGATTACTAGATTCTATGTTTATGATGACATTAGGAGATTAAGGATAGAGCATTATGAGATCAGATGGCAGGTTCTAGCAGATAGGTATGAGCGGATAGATTGTATTTTATGTACATTGATTGGAGGGATAGTTCTTCCTGACTGGCAGGGTCATGGATTTCTTGTCAGGTGGGGAGAGATGCTTGTCAGGATGTTAGAGAGGGAGGATGTGTATGCCTGGGGTCCCTGTCTATTAGGCATGTTGTATTTTCACTTACATGATATAGTGTACCGAGATGCATAGTCTATGAGCTGCGGTACTACTCTTCTCATGGTTTGGGAATGGGAGCGTATTGCTATATTTCATCCTCCTATTACTACAGAGCAAGAGGCTAGATCTCCGTATGTTTTCTGGTATATGGGAAACATTACTCAGAGTCATGTAGGAGACACAGGTTATTGGAGACATGCATTGGACACATTGGTTCAGTTCATGTGGAGGCCATACATGGATTGTGAGAGATGGTCAGACGAGGACATGAATTTGACCTATAGTCAGCAAGCACAATACTTGATTGGTAGGATTGTTTCAAGTGTACATATCATTGAGAGACACCTGCCAGACCATGTATTGAGATAGTTTGGAGAGGTTTAGGATGATCCTAGAGGGAGAGCATTGTTTGCTCGATCTTCCAGAGAGGTTCCTTACTAGGGGCCTATGATACTAGTGGCTACTATAGAGGCAGAGATTCAAGCTTTATAGACTTTATAGTGGGGATGGAGAGGCGGAGCAATAGATCCTGGGACTACAACTGCATATGACACCTGGTGGGTAGAGCATCATCCTATTCTGTATACAGATCTGGATCAACCGGCACCAGTAGAGAGATGAGGTATAGGGTTGAGAGGGCGACACAAAGGTAGAGGTGGTGGTAGGGGTGGTGGTGACGATGGCAAAGGTGGTGGTGGTAGACGAGGACGATGGGGATGGAGAGGTGGTCAGGTAGGTGGATTATCACCTATCTAAGAGGCGAAGGTAGAGGATGTACCTATGTTGGTCCTTGGAGGTGGAGCAGAGGCAAAGGTTGGAGGTGAGCATGCAGGGGTAGAGATTGGCAGAGAGGACCTTGTAGAGGAGGAGGAGGCTAATATGGACATTGATCCTCTTGGTATTCTGGTAGGTTATGGGGAGGATGATGTTGAGGAGGAGGCACCCATGGAGGAGTAGGAGAGAGAGCTTTGGGATCAGATTGTAGAGGGGCGACGAGATGATGAGGCTCCTAGGGATAGTGACAGAGAGGCATTGGAGGAGAGGCTCATAGTGGTTACTATAGAGCGAGATGCTTTATAGATGGAGAGAGATTAGGCAATAGCCCAGAGATAGGAGATAGAGCAGTAGTTCACATAGGTCAGACACCTTTGTAGTGGTACTCCATCTGATGGGTTGGTGTGTGAGCTAGTAAGATCAATAGAGAGGGCTTCATATTATAGAGATCTGTATGAGTCAGTGGTGCCAACGAAGAGATGAGCTCCTAGGTTTTTAGAGGTTCGCAACCATAGATCATAGAGCAGAAGTCAAACTAGGACTCAGAGCACATAGGGTGTGGTAGGACCACTGAGCATAGGTCCATATGACAGGCCTTCCACCTCATAGAGAGTACCTCTGAGGTAGCTTACTCCACCTTCACCACGTGACAGTAGTGGTAGTGGGACACATTGACACTTTATATTTGTTGACATTATATTTTGATCAGAGAGCTTGCGAGCTCCTTTTTATTTATGGATACATTCTGACATTGTACTATGACACATTATTTTGAGCGATATATATATGATTTTTGGCAGCTTCTATATGATATGCAGTTCTATTTTATGGTGATGCATTTTTTCTATATGATTATGTTTCCTAGATGATGTATGTACATGTGTTATGGATGATTGTTTCTACATTATGATGTGTTTATGCAATCTATGATGTTATGATGATTCTATATGATGATGGATGTAATTTACTTTATGATAATGAGATGCCATGTTATAGATACAATGCTATCTACATGAGATGGTTATATACATGTAATGTTTCCATTATGTACCTTATGATGATTGAATGCCTATTATGCCATGATTTTCCTATATATGCAATGAAGATTTATAATGTTCCTATCTATATGATGTACTATATATAGACATACGACACTGTTTACATAATGCTTATAGAATGTATGCATATGCAGATTATCTAAAAAAAATTTGTGTCACAGGACTCTATCATTATGTCAGAAAAGATAAATGTTAGCATGGATGATTTCAAAATGTTAGTAAGAAACAACAAATTGATTGAAAAACATATTACCTTCGATATTTTTCCATATATGCTAAGCTTGCATTTTTATCATCATTGGGTAGGACTAACACAAATGGATAGTACACACCATGATATAAGATGGACCATAGTGTACAAAGTCATCCATCTACGAAAAAAAGATAGTCGTAGAGAAGGAGTGTCTTAACTTAAACTAAGGACAAGATTGCCCCAGTCGTTTTGTCTTGAAAAACCACAAACAACAAACAAATAAAAGACGGGTCATGAGACATCATTTCTCCTCTAAATCCTTGATAGGACATCCTTGAGGAAACTAGTAACATGACTCAAAATCCAAAATTGAAAAAGACAGTTGACAGACATCAGTCATAGAAAAAGAGTCACGAGACATCCTTGCTTCTCTAAATCCGTCAAGGGACATCCTTGAGAAAGCTAGTAACCAGACTTATTCAAAAATCAATAGAAAGATAAGACAACATAAGATATAAAGTCATAAAGCCAAATAAAATTATTTGCCAAAACTTGATCTTGTGGGATTGTTTGATGTTTGACATAGTGTAATTTGAGGGATGACACATACCGTATAAGACATTGAGTCTAGTTTCGACTTGGTGACTATCTGTGTAAGGCATGACAAAGCTTGGTTTCAGAAATACATGTGCCGTATAAGACATTGGAGCCTGATGACATTGATATGACAAGCTACATGAGGCTATGAAAATTTGATGATGTTCGTTGACAAGAAAGACATATCTTGCTTAAGACATAAGTCGATCACTCTAACAATGTGTTTGATTTTGACTTGATGACAGTCTTGATATGTTTGCTTTCTTGATGCATGACTTGTTTTGATTCCTTAACTATTATGAGTGTGTGTGTGTGTTGATAGTGTATGACTTGAGATGATATACCCTAAAGGGCTGACCTAATGTGGCCTTGGGGGCTCATCGATTGATAGCCTTGCCTACATTGTACATGCAGAGACCTCGTAATTCGACCAAACTTTAACTAACATAATTGACTGGACATATGTACTTAAGTTGATGATATGAAACGTGTGTGATATTGAATGTGATAAACCCTATTGGGATGACCTAGTGCGGTCTCGAGGGCTCATCGATTGATTAGCCTTGCCTACATTGTACATGTAGAGACCTTGTAGTTCGACATGACCAATGACTTTGAATGTACAAAGAGTCATGATTTTAATGTGTGTGAGACGTGAGAAACCTAGATAGACATACCTAATGCCTCAAGGGCACATCAACTGATGGACTCGCCTACGTCCAGTCGCAAAGGCAACGTATTTTGACTATGTCTACGACTGACTTAACATAATTGACTTGACTTTGTTTTTGGGATTTTCTAACATGTTTTGATTTTTTTGTCTTCTTTTTGGAGTTTTTTGATGTTTTTGGATTTTTTCAGGACATTTTATGATGATCATGACAAATGCATGTAAATGATGCCTGCACACAAGAATCCAAGGACAACCATGATCTTTCTCTTGAGTCAAGATGAAAACCAATTACCAGGTGATGATGATGATGACGTTGTTTGACATGGGAAGGACACATCCTGAAACAACATGAGGATGACGACAATGTGACTTAAGGATCAAGGTTTGCAGCAAGGTGAGAAACAAAGCCAAGGAATTTTTTGGATGATGTGTTAAAATACCTAGCAAGATTGTGTATGGATTGGGCTTGTTGCATTTGGAATGGCTTGGATAGGACTAGATGGGATGATGGAATGATGTTCGATTAAAATCCTTAGATGGTTGACAAGGGAAAACCAAGGCATGTGATAGTTATGAAAGGATAATGGATTGATTTTTGGTAAAATATAGGAGACATGAGGATTATTGGCTAGGAGAATTATCATTTGGTCTCCAAGGAAAATGTCACATAGGGATAATGAAGCTATGAAGGTAATGAAATGATGTGTCATGGATAGTGTATGACCAAAGGATAGTCATTTGAAGGGTTTTCCAAAAGCATGATTTAGTTTGTACCCTAGTTCTTATCAAGATCAAAACAGGTGGGAAAATGGAGGGAAATGATATGGATTAAATAGATGGATGGAAATGTCATGAGGAAGGCATGGGAGATGATACAACTTGCCCCCAAGTGTAAAGATCCACACAGATAATTCCTCTTACATATGACGCCTATTTTCTAGGTTTTCATCATGGTACTTATCCAAAGCACCATAAAAATGGTTTTCACTATTGGACAAAAAAATTCTCTTTACTATTTTCCAGTTTTTTTGGTGTCACCAAGATGCCTGTTTGCCAGGTTTTCATCAGGGTAACAATATTTTTGTTATTTCAATTTTTTTTTGTATTTTTTGGATTGCCTCGATACTTTAGATGATTATTGACTATGTTGAATCCATTGATGATGTTGATGTAGAGACTGGTGCCAGGATATGCCAATAATGACCTTTATGAAGTATTTGTCTTGTTAAGATCATAACACTTGCATATAACTGATCAATGTCATTGTGACCCTTGTTGATACTAGAGTTGGCCTTATTAGAATACACACATCGCGATAGAGTGCAATTAGAGTCCTTACAATAAAGAGTTGCTACCAAGATGTGATGGATATGTGACATGGGATTTTTGGACTTTAGATGAGATGTTGGATTATGATGGATGATGGTAGATGTGGGGGGATTGTTGAAAAGTTTAGATGAAACACTTTTTATTTTCCAAACTTGGGATGTTGGATGACAGAGTTTTGAATTTTGATTGGGATAGCGTTTGGAACCAACACTTTTATATGTCTTGTTTGATGACCATTTTAAAGGAGGTGGACATTTATTATATGTGGGAGACCTCTTTTCTTGTGGCTCCACATTTTGATTGACTTTTGGATTTGAAATATTTTCTTTGCTTAATCCATTTTTCTTTGGAATCCATTTTAACTTCATTTGTCCACTCAGATTTTTGAATGATTTGATGGCCTTTGACATTTGATTTTGAACTTTGGATTTATAATAACTTTATTTTTGTTGGTTCCAAATAGAAGGTTTATTCATGTTGGAATGATGGTTTATGGTGTGGATGGAAGGAGTGTTGGTAGAAATCTTATGGTAAGAACTACTCATGGCCCCCATTTTGATGTTTGTATCAGATAAAGTTTCCCCCAATATCGAGGAGATATCACTAACATCATTTGATTTTCTAATTGAAGAATAGCCAAGACCTTGATGTCTAAAACTTGCTAGACACTGCATTGGTTCTAGAATTCCTTTCTCGTGTAGGCCTAGTCCTTTTCCTTGATACTGTATGTTCTAACAAATTCTGTTTGTAATGGGGTATTTTTTGTTTTGAAAACAAGATGCTAGCCCATCATTGTGTATGTAGACACTGTTACTTTGAATCTTCTCTTCTGCAAGAAATATTGCTCTGACAAAGATAGTTAATCCTCACTAATAATATGTCATAGCTTCATTGACATGTTGGATATATTTCTGATTAACATCTTTGGTCTAATTTTGTGAAACATTAGATTCTGATGGTTCTTCAAAAGATATCGATGCTTCCAAGTCGATGTAGAAACATTTCTCATGGTCATTATCATGGGGTCTAGTGAATTCAGCTATAGCTTGATCATTTGCAAATATGTCTAGAGTAGGAGACTCTTGTTCTAGAGTGTGATCATCTATGTGTCCCATAGAGGAAAGTGTCTCATTTTGGGAAATGATGGTGTTGAGAGTTTGGGTAGGATTGACTTCACATGTTTGATCATGAGTGGCATAAAGGTCGATGAGTGGATCATTTTGGATTTCTTGATCAATGGTAGTGTCTTGATCAAACATGGCTTTGTCTTGAATGATATTGCTAGGAAGGGAATCTTGATCAAGGATAGGTGTATTTTGGATGCCTTGATTATCTAGGACTTCTTGGATAGACTTAAAGATAGGGTTGTGGGATGGACTACTTTGATTTTGACATGAAGGTGAATCCATGATGTCATGCTTTGGACTTTCCATTTGACATGTATCCTCAAGTTTAGGCAATGGGATGTGATTTTGGAGACGCTGACCAAACACATTTTCATGACTAAATGTAGGTTGGGATGGAGTGGAGAGGAATGGATTAGTGGATGATGGACTAGGATAGGATGTGGAGGCTTGGAATGGGTTGAGAGATGATGTACTAGGATAGGGTGTGGAGGCTTGGAATAGACTAGTGGGAGGTTGGTGTTCCTTGTCAAGGTTAAGGTAAGGGTGATTAATGGATGTTTGTTGTGGATTAATGGCATGGATTGTGCTAAGGGACTCTTGATAATGAGGGTAGATGGATGGAAGACTAGAGTTTAGGGGTTGTTGATAAGAGGGATATGTGGGTAGTTGACCATGGGTTGAGATTGATTGACATTTGGATTGGATAAATTTTCTTTTGAAGTCTATGGCTTGTTGGTACTGATCCATGTGAAATAATTGGTATTCAACTTGACTAGCAAGCATATCAAGGTGAACGAAAGACATGGTGGTGGAAGGTAATACAAATGATATGAAATTATGTCTATAAATGATATGATTTTTAGTCTATGTTTTTTGGATATAAAAAATAAATGCTAATGCAATTCTTTTTTTTGATCTTTTTCTGGCAAATAAGGAATGTTTAAAATGATTTTTATGCTAGGATGACGTATGCTAGAATGGACAGTATGCAAAATATCGAGTAGACTATGACGTTAAATGATTCCAAGATGGGTATAACCTACCACCTATGGAATAAATCCAAGAAATGATTTGAGTTGACCAAGGAACCTGATTGTAGGACAAAGACAGTTGACAAGGTGAATTTCCCAAACTAGATTGTTGAGCTGGAAAGATGCACAAATAGGATAATAGTGTCTAGGTTCAATGATAGTGACAAATCAAAGCATGAACATATCCAATGACGAGGAAAGTTATTCTATTCTACGATATGCAATTTCATAGGAAGTGTCTAAATGCTTGTAACCTAGGATGACTATGACCGACATGTATATGACACCTAATAATGCAAGGTTTTTGAGAAAAAAAATTCCAGTTTCTGTCCAAGGTTGATCTTTAGAAAAAGAAGCGAAAAAGATAATTATGCTTTCAGACTCAATTTGCAATTTTTTAAGTTTTATGTTGATAGTCAAATGCGGTTCACCTATCAGATGTGTTGATATTTTTGACAGATGCGGTTTAAGTTGCACATGCGGTGATTTGACTAAAATAGGTTTCAAATGTATGGTAGATGCAATTTACTATATGATAGATGCGACTCAGTTTATCAGATGCAACTCAGAATATGGACTTTGTGAATCTAAAACTGTTGATAGACACTTGCGAATTTTCGTTTGACAATTGTGGCTCCCAGAGACACATGAGACTCAAAAATAACAGTTACGACTGAGAAACTAGATTTTGATAAACTAAAAACTATTAACAGACACATGAGGCGTTTAACCTAACAGTTGTGATGTTTTAAGATAGATGCGATTTTAAAAACAACAATTGCGACTCTGTTTGACAGTTGCATTTTTATGAAGATTGTGTTTCGACTGACTCCGTTTGATGATCAAGTTGTTTGACGAATACAACAAAAAAAATCACAAAACACAATGTGTTTTCAGTTTGATGTGATGGATTTGTTAAAATCATAGAACAATTACACCCTAGGTTGTGTTAGACAATATTTACTGAGTTCTTACTTGGATAAATCCAGCTACGCATATTCAAGGCAGATGACTAGTAGCTTGACCCCATTGGCTCCCCTCCATGACACTCACTTATAAGGGGCAGCCAAGCTACTGTACCCATGAAACTCCCATGGCATACATCTCATCTCCACACATGAATCATAAATATGTAAGACGGCTTCACAGGGCCGAACCTGCTACACCAGCAAACAGAAAGGATTTTGGAAAAACTACAACATGGATTTTAGTAAGGGTATTCCGTTCATGGGGCACCATCTAGTACGATAAGAGACCATTTATGCCATTCTCGTCGGAACAATGATTGTGATTTTTGGGGTTTCCCCCAAAAATCCACTTTTATATACCAGGTTGAAGTCACTGGCTAAAGCGTGTTACCGGTCTAAGTTGTCTTGGGGTGAGTACTTTTTCCCACCAAGACAGGCCCAATTTCTAGAGTTAGTAACCATTTCTCTTAAACCCAAGATTGCATGAATGCGCAAGAGGAGAGGATACTTCGATATACCAAATTGTGGGGTTCTAAACTAACATGAATAGACATGAAAAATACTGGCTAATTTTTAAACCCAAATGACAATTTTTTAACTACCAAACATGGAAGATTTTAAAATAAAATAAACAAATCAGTGTCTTCATAAGGTCTTGCATGCAATTGATTAGTAATTTCCTTTGTGTCTTAGGCTTTCATCCTATGGAAAAGAAGGAGTTTTTGGTTTTTATTTTGGTCTTCTATGCTTTGTCCTGCAAAAACTAAGTTATCCCCCTAAACACAAGTGCAAACAAAACATTAACGAAAAAAAACAAGACAAAAACTAAAAATCAAATCGCGAAAATATGAAAGTTAATAAAAAATGAAAATGAAAATAAATTTTACTAGGTAGATGCAGATTTTAAACTCATAGATGCGGTGCAATGTTGATAGTCGGATGTGATGCAGTGTTGACAGTCGGATGCGGCAGGATGTTGATAGTCGGATGTGGTGCAGAATATAACGGATGTGGTTTGTGTTGTTAGATGTGTCACATAATGTATCAGATGCCGCTCGCGAGATCAGATGCATTGTTTCTTTAATCAATTTCGGTTTGTCGTACAATTCCTACAAAACAAAAACCGGAAAGATGAAAAGATGTCACAAAATTTGAGGGTTGGTTCACATTGGGTTCACCAAATATAATGTAGAATAAATGGGAATATGCATAGATAGATGGTTAAATCTAATATAACAAATATTAATCTAAATCAAACAACTAAGAATGAGTAAAAATGAACAAAAAAAAATCCATATTTTGTTAATTATCCTGATTTAGATTAGATTCGCATTATCCTGATTGTCCTTCTCCATTTTGTTGTCCCGGTATTCTTGCCCTTAGATTTTCAGTATTGATGCAAGCATAACCTTGATGTATTGTCTCAAGAAAATATCGAAGATAATAGGTTCTTCACAAAAGTATTGATTTCGGGAGTAGGAATAATGACAATGACAGGTCAATTTATAGATTTTGGGTTTTCGAACGATCGGCTCAGATTCGAAAGAGAGATCAACAATCGAGATTGATGAATGCCGTGCGATGTGAGTTGAGTGTTAGTTAGAACGTGAGTTAGGAAATTATGCAGGATAAAGATTAAATTAGAATAATAACTTAATCTTGTGTCAAGACTGTTCGAAAATAGAAAGAACACGAGTTCAAGATTAAATAATCAATTTAATCTTCAATTGAGAGTCTTTGAAAATAGAAGAAATAGACTTTGAATGAAAAAGACAAAGTTAGAACTCAAAGAATAATTCGTTTGAATGCACACATGAATTAATTAATTAAATAAAGATATTTAATTAATAAACACATTCATGCATATGAGTTAGAACTAGTTAACTGACTGGTTGTGACAGAGAGTCCTTTCACAGAGACGATCAGATATCGAATCCAGAGATAACTAATGGATTTAAAATAGATCTTGATTTAGAAGGTGAGTGAATAATTAGATAACTGGATGATAGAAGAATGTGATAGAAAAAAATAATTATGAATTAAATGTTAATTTAATTCAACATTCGAAATTGAAATGAATTAATTAAATAAATAATAATAATTTATTTAACTGACTGTTGAAAAGGATTAATTGAATAATTAAATAATAAATATTTAATTATAGTTGAAATATGACAAAGGGGTAATTAAATAATATACTATTTAATTAAGAGGGAGAAAAATCATTAGTTAGCGACATAATTAAATAAATATGATTTATTTAATTAATCAAAGTTGAATAAAGGGTCATAATGAATTAATTAAATAATTAAAAGGTTATTTAATTAATAGAGGAAATGTGTCTTTAGAAAGTAATTAAATAATAAACATTATTTAATCATGACCATGGACATTAGAAATTTTTTTCGAAAGTGGTACTCGCAAGCCTAGACCAATTTTCGGTGTCTACAAGTAGTGATTGTCTTTTTGATGAATAACATATTGATCGGGTTTGGAGTCCCAAAAAAATTGTTTTCTGATAATGTCATGTGTTTCAGATGAGAGGAACTCACTAACTTTTGTAGTAAGCATGAAATAAGTATCTCTTACTCATCCCCCTATCATCCTCAAGGAAATGGACAAGCAAAATCCAGCGATAAGAGTTTGATGAAGATCATCAAATGAGTGATTGAGAAGAATAAAAAGCCATGGGATTCAAAGTTGCAGCTTGCATTATGGGTTGATAGGACTACTACCAAGAAATTCATTGGACAGTCTCCATTCAATCTTGTGTATGGTGTAGAAGAAAGGATACCTTACAACAACTTGTTGAAAATGTACAAGTTTGTTCAGGAATATGACACAGATATCTATGATGAGATGCAACACATAATCGAAGAGTTAATTGAGTTTGATGAAACTAGAAGAGAAGGTCATAAAATAACCGCAAAGATATAGCTTCAAGTTAAGAATTTGTATGATAAGAAGGCCATTGAAAGAAAGTTTAAATTGGGAAGCATGGTCCTAATGTGGAATTCAAGGTTAGAAGATAGAAAAGAAAACATGGAAAATTTGATCCATTGTGGCTAGGCCCATATTTGATCACAGAAACACATGGGGAGGATTCATACTTCTTGTAATCATTAATAGGCGAGCTTCTTGAGCTTCCATTATATGGATAGTTCTTGAATTCCTATTTCTCTTGAAATAGGTTATTTTCCATGTACACTATACAATATTGTAATTATTGTATATAGGTTTGGTGTGTTTTCTTCTAATTGTGTCTGCTTACCCTGTCCTGGCAAGCTCCTTGGTTTTTTTTTTCTCTTTGATGGTCTGCTTCAACCATGAGATTTGAATTCTTGCCATACCCACCAGTCCCAAAGGAAGAGCCACTAGTGGAGCTTCTAAATTTTGAAAATTTTATTCTAGTTTCTTGCCTTGTCATTGTCCTTTGCATATGTGCCTTAGGGTAAGAGGTGATCCCACAATACTAGTTTACAATTTTTGGCCAAACTAGACACTAAAATATATTTTTTTTAACTAAATATTCACTTTCGGGCACCTATGGTGGCTAAGCCATGAGGAATTTGAAGATGATGAAAACTAGTGATTTGTGACATTTTGTATGTTTCT
The DNA here is from genome assembly GCA_007115665.2 of Sequoiadendron giganteum. NCBI lineage: Eukaryota > Viridiplantae > Streptophyta > Pinopsida > Cupressales > Cupressaceae > Sequoiadendron > Sequoiadendron giganteum. The sequence goes on along the minus strand of CM021108.1, from coordinate 226,380,283 downwards.
CAATATATTTTTTTCAAATTTTTTTGAATCAGATTGCACTTATTTTTCCATCTCCTTTGAAAACTAGTTTTTTTCAGTAATCAACATTTTTAAGGAGTGATGCTCACCATATACAACATAAATTTTTTTCCATGAAGAATAAAATTATAATTTTTTCGAATTTAGATTTGTAACTATGATATCTATTGCTTCCAATTGGTCTCATAGCTTTTTATTGAATATTTTTTCCTTAATAAAGTTTTGAAGTCAAACCAATTACAATTCAGACATAGGCAGACCCTATACAATGTAACTTTTTTTGTATGTATCAAAATTCAATTTATTTTTTGTTAGATCAAGGACTTCAATATCTCATACACTCATATTTTTCATTTTTTGTTGATAATCTGCTATTTTTCCACATGTGTAGAACAAAGAGCTTGATTTTCGATGAAAAACCTATGTTTAATAAACCTTAAAAAATAAATACATAATAAAACCAAAACATATTAAAATTATATTCATTGGATAGCTCGTTCCGAGGACTACCATCATCCAATTGGGTCTATGAAGTCTCCTCCATTTTCATCCTCAACCTGAGCTTCAAAGTGAAATTTTTTGGACTTTTTAGTGCCAGAGGATGAGAAGGTGGGAAAAGCGGGGTTCAAGCAAACCAGGGGGGTTTGAGCGAACCTCTAGGGGTTCGCTCAAACCATGGTTCATTTGAACCCCCATTAAAAAATGTTTTATTTGTGGTTTTTGGCCAAAATGGCGGGACCTTGCATTTAATTGGTTTGCTCGAACCAGGGTTCATTCAAACCCTCTTTTGGTTCACTCAAACCAAAGGGTTCATTCAAACCCTCTTTTGGTTCACTCGAACCAAAGGGTTCATTCAAACCCAAAAAACAATTTTTTTTTGCATGGGATCATTTTTTGCAAGTTTTCCTTCCTCACTCAAATTGTAAACCACTTTTGTGGTTTTACCCTTGGGTTTAGGGTTTTGGTTCAAAATCCCTCATTTCACATTTCATAAGTCTTTTTCCCTTGATGTTATATTCATGCGTTGACTTGTTATACTCGATTGCAGGTCATTTGAGTCATGACTTAAGCCATCAAAAATTTATTGTCACCGGCCGCTTGGTCTAGTTTTGTCGGTCATCAAGTGTTATATCAACACATTAATTTTTCCTAAGTTGGGTGAGATATTTCCTATTAAAATGAATTAGGTATTAAGTCTTTCATCCCATGGGTCTTGGTCCTATCGACCTAGTTGGGTTCCCTTTTAAGACTAACTTTTTTGCATGTCCAATAATGCTGACAGTTGGATCTAAAGATTTGATCCTAGCCATTCCTCGCCAGCCTCGCAGGAATAAAATATTTTTTAAAGAAAAGTAGAGGGGTTAGTGGGTTGATGACGCATGTCTAGATCAAAGGTGTGAGGCCCAATATCCACATATATGTTTGATACCATGAGTTCCAAACCAACAACTGAGATGTAGTGTTGATATTTAATCTCAACCATTCCCCATCAACCCCATATGAATAAAATATTACTTTCCAAAAAGCAGTGGGGTTAGTGGTCTAAGGACACATGTATTATTGTAAGTGTGGGGCCCGATCTCTACTTACATACTTGACACTATGATATTTGAACCAATGGTGGAGATCTATTTTTGAGATTAAATCTCAACGACTCCTCACTAGCCCAGTAAGAATAAAATATTCTTTTATAAAAAGTAGTGGGGTTAGTAGGTTGTCGCCACATGGATTCTCCCATCGATTGGAAAGAAGGTGGAGGATGCATAATGAATGAGTTAGCACTCCAAGTGGTAAAATATTATTGGTGCTATATTAGTGAGTGAAAGTGACTAAGATTCAAATTTTGTAAACTCAATCTGAGTCATCCAACATGCCATCTCACAAAGCAACCAACAACTGAAATTTAGAATTGAAGAAGTGGATATGTGAGTCATTCTACTTCACGCAAGCGAGTAGTAATGGTGGAAATGAGATCTATACCTACCCAAATCTGATCTAAAGACACATAAAAAGATTGTTTTTCACATAATTAAAGATTGCAACAAAGTTTTAAAGCATCAAGAAGATCGAAATGAGCATTCCAAAGTTCAAGGTGATTAGAATTAAGGTTATCTCCAAGCAAAAAAATTGTAAGTAAAAAATGAACACTCTCAATTTTTTCTTTAAATTGCCTTGGATTAGCGTAGAGGTTTGTTGTATCTTGCTATAAAATTATTTTGCATACTATTTAATTGTTATTTGGTAGTTTGAGCTTCTTCTAGGGTTGAAGGTTCTATCAAACTTGCTGAAATTTTTATTGTCAAGTCGTGCCCTAGGTTTTTAAGATAAGGACAAGGTTTTGAACCTCCCTAGTGTCAAAACCATAGATTAGTTTGAACCTATTTGATACCAATGTCTCCCAAGGCTCAATTTTATGGTTCTAGAACCACACCAAGAACTCTTTCCCAAGATATCATTGACCAATTGAAACCCTCAGCTAGTAAAAAGGCCTAAGGAACAACTCTATTTTATGGCCCCAGAATTAAAGAGGGGTTACTAGACAAACAACGCTTTATCAAGGATGTTGATGTGCCATAGATAGGGTGGAAAATGTTCCAAAATTGGTTTGGGAACAAAAATTGCGGAGTTCCTATATGCAACATCTAGAGATAGGACATGGGAAAGTTAGTTGTCCATAATGTATACTTGGATGTGGATTTATTGAAGGATATAGCTATGAGGTATGACCCTGTTTCCAGAGTGGTTAGGGAATATGATGGTGTTGAAATGCTTAAGATAACTAGAGAAGAGATTGCATAAATCTTTAAGTTGCATGAATGGAGCCAGGATATGATTACCATTGACTTTGAAACCTTGAGAAAAGAATATGAAAACACAAAGGCTTTGTTTAGGTTAATAATGTTTCCCATGCATAGTACAAGTACTAGGGTTGGGAAATCTAGGAGACAAATAAAAATTGGTAAAGATGAATTGGGGCCTTTCCCCATGAAGTATTTTGTTACTTCAAGAAAATAGTTTATTCCATGTGCCATATTCTTGGTTTTGACCCACCATCTACCATGCCACAGGGTTTCATGTATATGGTAGCACACCTTCAAAACCTGAATTACAATGTAGTTTATGACTATGCCACATATCTGGCAAAGCACATTCACCAGGGTTTGGTTGCACTGAAGGTATGAAAGGATTGGGTAAAGTTTTGATGGTATTCTCTCCTAATGCATGTGTTCCCATACAAGGGAGAGGAGAGATTTGGTAAAGAGATGACATTGAAGAAGGTGGAGGATGATATTGAGCTTTCTATCTAGTGTTGGACTCAGATTTTGGACAAAGATGATATAAAGTTTGATTATTTTGTTTTCCACAATGTATTTGCCTTAAAATTGAGAAGGTTTCTGGTTTATGATCCACCAAGAATTCCTAAGGAAATACATGATTTTTCAGGCCCTTGGAAAGGAGGCCTAATTTGAAATTGACTCACAATTAGGGGGACATAATCCCATACCCCAATACAACAATTTTGAGGTTCTATGACAAAAATGTGAACCCTTATGCATTACCAAGAGATGTGCCACTAAGACTTAGATTCATTGAGATTATGAGGCAATTGGGAGGAGTGAAAATGGTGCACTTACCTAAGAAATTAAATAAAGGCTCATTCTTTCCAGATTGGATTGTGTTTGTATATTTTGTGATGGTAAATGGAGGATGGAAAGAATTGGAGCAGGTTATTTCAACCTAAAAACTAAGGACTTTGCACCCAAGGAACCATGACCTAGAGGGTTTTATTTTCACTTTGAAAGAAAATAATATAAGTGGCTCCTTTGTCCACAATTTTTATTATCTCGAAGATGTAATTAGGAATTTTTTTTATTTTCAAAAGAAGTTGGAAAGGAAAGCAATGTACCTCACTCTCAACAATATGGTGGAATAGATTACAAAATTAGATCCCAATTATGACCCTTTTCCCAATACTAAGGGTGATTTCAATAGAGTCATGTATGTACTTGAAAATTTTGACAATATAGTGGGTGTTTTGAAGGAGGAGCGTAGTATAAATGATAAGGGGAAAGCAATGGTAGTTGAAGAAGATCCAATAGGAGTATAGGAGGAAACACCTTCTTATCAACCACTACAAAAGGTGAGAGTGTAATCCAAGAAGAAGGAGGTAATAAAGAAGCAAAAAACACTTCCAACCCCTATTGCATCAGATGGGTCAAGAGCATCTTCTCATGTGAGGTTAACACTATCTCCTCCTGGACAAGAATCCACTACTATAATTGACCTTGATTTACCTCCTAGAGGTCCATCTCCATCAGAGCATCCACCAGCCAAGAGGAAAAGGATTGAGGTAAGCATGGTAGTTTATTACCCTAATACAAGAGAAGATGAAATCATTGTCACACCAAAAGAGATGCAACAAGGAATTCCTTCTCCCCCAAGGGAGGTTGTATGAAGCACAGGAGAAAGAAACCTCAGATGAGGAAAGGCAGAAGTCAATTGCTTAACCAATGCTGATGATCTAAGGCAGGAGGCATGCAAGTCATTTTTCGAAGATAATTATTTTATTGAAACCAAGGAACTCAAAGATTTTTTATGGAGAGCTAAGGCTCAAGAATATGATGAGAATATTGTAGAGGAGATGAGCTTTCACCCATAAATTCCTGAAGAAGTTGTGCAAGAAAGTGTGAGGAAGATGATAAGGAAGGAATTTCATAATATCACACCTAAAGAGGGAAAAGCACCAGTGCATAAAAGTGGGGTATTATTGCGGCCAGAATGGGATATTATAGGTGCAATTATATTAGACACAATAAGAAGGCATGAAAGGCCTTTGTTTCAAACAAAGGAAGAATCCAAATTGATATTGTAGGGGTTGGCTTTCAATGAGGAATGGGATGCCTTGGCCCTTTGGTCAATATCTCTAGGGTCTAGAAAGCAAAAAGTTGCAGAATCAAAAAAACTTCAAGGGGAAATTGACTATCAAAAGAGTCTTTGACACTCAAGCATTGGAAGCAACAAAAATGGAAATTAGTGTTGCTAAACTCACTAAGGCTAAGTGGAGAGTGTCACTACAGAGAGAGACTTGTATAGAAGAAATAATAATGATATTATTGATGAGTATAACAAAAGTAAACAAAGGGTTGTTGAGCTAGAAATAGAGTTGGAATTATTTAAGAAACAAAGGGAAACATTGAAGACCCAGGGCCTCTCAACTTCAAGTTATGCAACACCCACTTCCACAACTGCACATCCTCCATCTCCTCCTCCTCCACTAGAGAAATCCTTAGCAATAATGTCATACAATTTGGGCCAGGAACCTATTGCAATTGAGGAGCCAAGCATATCAAGTGCAACTCCATCAAATGAGTCCACAAAGGAACAATTATTGTTGTAGATTGAAGTATATAAGAAATTGTTTACACAGGTTTAGGATACCATGTATGAGAATGTAAGAGAGGGGGACCAACCATATCAAGGTCCCAGGTCATGAAGGGATGAGAGAAGAAGGCTGCCCTAACTTACCTCAGCTTAAAGGAGTGTTAGGAAACACATGACAAGAATGGTGAGGACTATAAGGTCCTTCGATCAATCTACTGACCTGAGACTTGAAATGGAGCTAGGAAAGTCAATTTTTGGGGTCAACACTGTGTCTTAGGGAGCTCTTTACCCGAGGATGAAATTGTGGCCACGAGATGACAGTGCAGCGTATTGGAATATTAGGTGCACTAACATTTATATGACTAGAGGACTAAAGAGATAATGTTGAACACAAGAAGAAAAACTAACAACCCAGCTAGTTACTTTTGAAGGGCCAAAACAACACTAAGAAGTAGGCAAGATATACACAAATATGATAAAGTAAATATTCAAGAGTGAGGATGGCAAGAATGATCTCACAGAGGTACTTGTTCACCATCTAGCTCCAAGAATACTTCCACTTGCACACAAGAGAGAGGAAAATTGTTGGGGGGCTATATAGGGGTTTGCCTCAATTAGACCCCAGTTTTGGTGTTCCTACCTCCATGGAAAACCAAGATAATGATAATGGAGAAAGGTATGATAAAGAAGGAAATGAAGTAAAGAGCTCAAATCACTACAAAATAGTGTTATGCTACCCAACCAAATTGTAGAGGAGAGGAGTAGAAATATTACCACCTCCACCAAGAGCTCACTAGCCAATGGGGGAGAAAAGGAGAGGACTCAAGCGTCTGGTACAATGGTGTTTGTTTCACACTTGCTCTACGGAGTTGATGGAGTGTTATTGTTGTTGCTATGGAGTGTAAAGTGTTTCTTGAGAGAGATTAAAGATAAGAGAATGTTGTGTAGAGAGCTGAATTGAATGCTTCGAGTTTACAAAGAGATGAAAAAATGGAATGAGAGTGAATGAAGTTGAAGGAGAAAATGAAGGAAATAGCCATATTCCTATTGGTGGGTCGAAGAGGGCTTTGCAAATTGAACTCCAATGGGAAGTGTAACGCCTCTGTAGTCTCCAGATGTGGGAATCTACTAGGGAGGTAAGCGTATTACACGGACATCTATGTGCTATGCAAGCGTCCCTGGCAATTATTCCTCTATCGACACACAAAACAGATGCCAAGTGGAATGAAGGCAATGGGCTTATGTGGAATTTCTCCTTCGGATTTGGTCTCCTAAGGTGAGTATGTGTAAAAGGGAAATTTGTGTAAGGGGTGTAAATTAGCTCCTATACTAAGAATAATGCAAAGATTGTGTATATAGTTTTGGAACTTATGAATAAGAAAATTCAAGGTAAGTTGAAAAATATTCATTCAAATTATTCTTTAATGTTGCAAGCAATAAATTTATCTCAGAGATACAAGGATTTGGCTACCCCAATAATGGACAGATGGATTCCAAGGGTTTACAATTTGAAGCTTATAGCATTTGGGTTTGCACATCAGAAGGATAAATATCCAAATATTGGCCCAACATACAAATTTTTTAATGAAGTTAAAGAAAAAAAGTTTCAAGGGTATGCTGCTCCTTTGGAGGTGAAGATAAGAGATTTGAAGTCAAAATTTGATGAGGTAGAGTTCATATTGCTATGTGATATTCAACACACATATGATGAGGTAAAACCTCTATAGGCACGAAAAGATCAACCGGATACAACTATTGCTGCCCAAGAATCTCTTATATGTAAAAATGTTGATATTGATGTATTGAAAAGTACTCTTGAAAACTTGTCTTTCACCATTAGTTTCCTGGAAGAATATGACAAAGAGGCAAATTCAGTAATGGCTAAATATGCTCCCTACAGAAATATGGATGAACTCTTGGGTTTGAATTGGCCTTCTAAAGAAAAATATGAATTGTGGAAGAAGACCTTTATTGATGATTTGGAGTTGTAGGTGCAAGGATGGAGAACACATATACATGGTTGAGTATAGTACATGTCTTGTCTTAGAGATTATAATACATAAAATATATGTTTCTCCAAAATGAAAATGTGATAGATAAAGCTGACTTTTGGTGAGTTCGGCTAATTTTGGATGTTGATCTGGATTTTGATCTGTGTGGTTCTTTCTTTTCTGCATTCTTTTTGGTCTTCTAGTGAAAAGGAATAATGTTGCTGCAATATTTTGAAGACCACTCTCTTTGACAGACTTCCTTTTGGAAGGTGCGAGAATCTCCATTGACTAAAAGGAAACCTTGTTTCAATGATGAATATTCCTCAAGTTTTTTGTAACCATTCCTCATAGAATGACTAGTATAGGTTGTCAAATAAAAATGTGACATGTGTAATTTTGGTCTGAAGCTTGTTTTTCTCCCTTGTTTCTATAAAAGGGAGTTCAGGGCCATTTATGCGAGTCTCTTTTTGAATTCTAGATCTGAAAATGCAAATGTATAACATAGAGAAAATACATTTTGAGTCGATATGTGAGGTTTTGAGTTAAGCAAATAAGTTTTGTAAATCGTATGGTTTTCAAGCATGTCTGAATGAACAATGTAAAACTTTGAGTCTATTATCTCTCCATATGTAATATTTCATCTAGATTATTAATGAAAACCCAATCAACGATCTTTCATTAATTTTCATTATTCTTTGTATTGAAATATGTTTTGATTCTAGCTCTGATTTAATGAATCAGTTAAAATACCTTGATTAAAGCATAAATTCATATGAATGTTTAGTGGATTTGATAAGTAGTCATAGAATCAAGGAATTTCATATAAAAGTTGTAATGCAATTACACAAAGACCATGGTTGCTTGAAATGAAATTTACCTTATAGTTCAATTTATTGTGTTGTGACTCCTTTCCCTAAGATAAGACACTAATCTAATAGGTGTTAAAGATTTTTTTGTGGTTCTGATGCTTCAATTTGAGAACAATATTCATAAAAAATCTTATAGTCGACTTACTTTGTTTGAAGTTGGTACTATGTGGTATTCTTAGCTTTAGGTGTTTCATCCTTTTAAAGGAATTACCGGTTTCTTAAAGGATTTCATCTACTTAGCATTTCGATGAGAATAATCTATTTACTATACAATGTGTGATATAGTTGTTTAGAAGATTGTAGGATACACATTTTGAGATCACCCTCTTGGGTTTTGCAAAGGAAAAAGTGTAGGAGGGAAGCATTCTAGCTTCCTCTCGTTCATTGGCCAATCACCTCATGCATATTCAAGGATTGAATTTGGAAAATTCATAAATACTCAATGAGATTTTCTTGGTTCTTTAAAAAAACCAACATGTTTCCCTCTCTCATGTCTCTCCCACTCTCTTTATCCCTCTCTCTCTCTCTCTCTCTCTCTCTCTCTCTCTCTCTCTCTCTCTCAGATCTTCCAATCCTACTCCCTCCCTCTCTCTCTCTTAGGTCTCTCCCACTCCCTCCCTTTCTCTCTCAGGTCTCTCTCTCTCAAGTCTCTCTCTCTCTCTCTCCATATACCTCATAGGTATCTCTCTCCCTCTCTCCCTCCCTCTTTCTCCCTCTATCTCCCTCTCTCCCTCTCAATTCTCTCTCTCTCTCCCTCTATCTCTCTCTATCTCCCTCTCTCCCTCTCAAGTCTCTCTCTCTAACTCTCCATCTCCCTCTCAGGTCTCCCTCTCTCTCCCGCACACACACACACACACACACACACATAAAAACACACACTCTCAATCTCCATCTTAGGTCTCTCTATCCCTCCATCTCTCCCTCTCAATTATTTATCCCTCTCCCTCCCTCTGTCTATGTATATGTCTCTCTCCATCTCAAGTATCTCTCTCTCTCTCTCTCTCTCCCTCTCTCTCTCAGGTCCCTCCCACTTGCTCTCCCTCTCTCTCCCTCTTAGGTATCTCCCATTTCCTCTCTCTCACACACTCACCTTCCACCTCCCTCTCAGTTCTCTCTTTCTCCCACTCCCTCTCTCTCTTAGGTGTCTCCTTCCCACCATAACTAGATAAATCTCTCTCCCCCCCTCTCTCCCTCTAAAGTCTCTCTCTCCCTCTCCCTCTCAAGTTTATCTCTCCCTCCCTCCCTCTATATATATCTTTCTCCCTCTAAATTTTATCTCCCTCTTAAGTCTCTATACCTCTTAGGTGTCTCTCTCTCTCAAGTCTCTCCCACTTCCTACCTATCTCTCCAAGTACCCTAGATAGAGAGATAGAGGTAGAGAAAAGGAGAGAGATAAAAAGGTAGAGATATAGAGAGAGAGATAGAGATGGGGGAGATAGAGGGAGGGAGAGTGGCAAATATATAGAGAGGGTTTAGATAGAGAGGTAGAGCTAGATAAAAGGAGAGAGATAGGTTGAGAGGTAGAGAGAGAAGAAGAGGGGAATATATATCAATATATAGTGGGAGATGGAATGAGGGAGAGATAAAGATAGAGGTATATATAGAGAGATAGGGAGATAGAGGTATAGAAATATATGGGTAGAAAGGGATAGGGAGAGAGAGGATGAATACAAGAGAGAGGTAGAGATAATGAGATATAGATAGAGGGGGAAAAAGTTAGAGAGAAAGGAGGTGATAGAGACAAGTAATAAATATAGGGAGAGAGATATGGAGAGATGGAAATAGATAAAGAGATAGATATAGGGAGGCATAAATAGGGTGTGTGTGTGTATATGAGTGAGAGATAGATATGGAGATAACTTGATGAAAATGTAGATTATATAAATAGATAGAGGGAGAGGGAGCTAGAGACATAGAGAGACAGAGGGAGAGAGAGGTAGCGAGATATAGAAATATAGAGTGATACAAATACAAAGAGATAGGGAGAGATATAGATAGAAAGAGGGGGAGATATGTAGAGATATATAACCTGTGAAAGATAGAGGGGAAGAGAAAGGGAGAGATCTAGGTAGAGAGGGAGAGAGAGGAGAGATATAGATAAAGGTAGATTAAGGGAAAAGTGGAGAGATAGGTAGAGAGGGTAAATGAAGGAGAGAGAAAGATAGCTAAATAGATAGAGGGAGAGAGATATATACATTCTCCTAGTTCAACTTGGGTAAATCGCGCATAGGATCAAAGACAACAAGGAGACCTTCTATGATTATTTATGATTTTTTTCACTCTCCTTAGTAAAAAATATATATTTTTCATTATTTATTAGTTATTCAATGTTTCAAGTCATTAAGGATGATTATTTCCAAAAAAATCATGAAAAAAAGACTTTGTATGCAAGAATTATGAGCATTTAAAATTTAAAAACTTAAGGAGGAAATTAAAATGATTATAATTAATTTTTGGTGCTCAATTTATCAAAATAATCTTATACATTGCATAGATCTCTAAATCACCTTTCCAACACCTATAAGAAGTCAAAAATTTGATCAATAACACAAAAGTTATGCCCATTTTACTGAAGTGTGTTTTTAAAGCTTTTCAAAATGAATATCCATTTTGAAACAGATATCCATTTTGTTTTACATAAATTGATGAAAATTAATTTCGGGAAGCAAAATTCCATTATAAACGGATATTGTACTCAACCCATACAAAAAGTCATCTTTTTTTTTGTGATTTTGGCGAAGTAAAAATGCATTTTTTTCCTCATTGCCACTTTTTAGACCCCCATGATCTTGCACATGCCCATATTTTCTACTTTAGTGTGATTCTAAGCGTAATTTCATATTCTCACTAAAGTGGGGGCTAAATGTAGCATTGTAAATTGTCACCCTTGATAATTTCACCTTATGTTTTTTCCCCCTCTTAAATTATTGGACCTAATTGAGTATTTAATTTCCTAAATCATGGATTCCATGGTCCATTTTTAACCATTTCTGAGGAATTGCAAGCAGGAAAAAATTTCATCTATCTAAGACCTTGTCCACGACACTTAAAATCTTGAAAAATAGGCCAAGGAAACTCATGCTTTGGGCATGAGTGTCCACTATTTTCGATCTAAATTCAAATATGTCATTTGTGGTGATTTAATATTTACCATTCAAGTGTCTAAATTTGACCATCGAGATTTAATTTTTAGGAAATTGAATAAATTCCTATAAATACCTTGTTATTGCCTCATTTCAAATTGAACAAGAAAACTATTGGAAAACTTATGATGAAGAGTATTAAAGAGAAATTCAAGAGTAGAATTTTTCAAAGCTTTACTATAGGAATACAAGATCCTAACATCATGTCTAATTCTATGTGAGTTTATGTGTATTCATGTTGTCATTGTTTTGTGAAGGTTAGCACTTTTGTAGGTCTCCAAGCAATTCAAACATTCAAGAAATCAAGCAAAGAAAGATCCAAGACCTTGAAGTGATGTGTATGACTTTAGTCCTTCAAGGAAGCCATTCAAGGGTGGTGAGTGCAACACTTTGTGATTTCATCATACCTTCCTTTCAATTATCCATTTATCATTGACATTTCCATTGTGGAAGTGGAAAAACTTACATGGAGTTTGACTGAGGAAATCTGCTAAATATCCCAATATTTCCTCTCTTTTTGAATGTGTAGATCTCAGGTTTGAAGAATATTGAAAGGATATTGAAGATAATTTTTCATTGTTGCATTCTAAAATCTACATCTTGTCAACTCACAAAAAATTAGTTACAAAAATATTCGACATTATTATGATAGATTTGCAAGAAAAAATATGAAGCTCAGATCCAACATCTGAGGACCCTAAAAATAGACTTGGAAAATATCGACAAGGACACTCACACTCTGGGTATCCATGTCCTCCATTTTTTGCACCAAATTTGAATCATAGGTGTACAGTGTCCTACTCTACTCATTTTTTCTATTTGAATTTATTTGTGAATATTTGTGTCTTCTATATTTTTATCAAAACAATAAATTGGACTATTACTCTAGTTAGATCAATGCATTGCATCATTAAGACATATCGAGATTTGGTTAAGGGTTGGCTAACTCATCTATCAGGTTGTAAGTCAATCACATATCGTATTCAAATCAATCAAACCCTTATCCCACCTTTGCATTCAATTCCAAATCAATCCATTATAGAACACACACAAACACTTACACATATAAGAAACACTTGGGAAAGGTGACAAAAACTAAGGAAAAAATCAACTTTCTTTCCATTCTCAATGTTTCATTTACCTCTAAAATAATACCTTATCATTTGCATGTATATTGAGATTTGTATAATAATAAAAATGTGACCTAAAATATCACTTCAATATTAAAAAGAAATGAGATAATAACATTATTGTGATACAAGTAGATATTGAGAGTTAGTATGAATGTGGAAAATAGGGTGGAATGTTTATAAGTGACATTCTAAATATTCTAAAAATTACTTTGCAAAAGTCAATTAGAGAAAATGTTAATCACTATGGTAGTCTCGTTAGGGTCGTGAAGCTATCTTTTTTATACACCACATAGTCTTGTATTGTGATAAAGCATCATAATACTAGGAGTGCCTAATTAATTACAATTGTAATTTTGTTAACAAAGGAAACAATGGTCACACAAAATTCATGTGATTTTACTACAATCCTACCTAGGTTTCCTAAAACTAGTTATATGGACAACTTTTGGTAATTCTATGACTCTATCTAAAAGAATAACTATGTATCTCTAAATTCCCTTTATTTTAATTTAGAGTAACATGCATACAATAATTAATATATTATTTATTAGAGTAAATTTGTATTAAGGTTGGTTTCGCAAGTGGTTGTGGGTTTAGATTTATAAGTACTTTAAAATCAAAGTTTTTTGAAGATGGTATACTTGTCATAGCTCATCTAGATTTTACGTGATGAAATTTTAATATATGGAATGAAAATAAAAACTAGTTTTGAATTAGATGTAGGTGTGGGTAGTGCTCTTGATTTATAGGGTAAAAATATTAAGCGAATATGAAAGTATAATAAAAAATTGATACATAAGATTCTTGATGAAAATAGGGAGGTATTTTCATAGTGTATGTAGAGGAGGCATGAAAACATAAATACAAGGGGTAGAAATGAAGGTAGATATATTTATTAGTACCCTACAAACAGACATGCTATTTTATTAATTTATTAAGTAAATCCCTTGTGTTACTTATAGCATCTCACATCTTCTACATCAACTTTATTTCTTTTTGTTAGCATGTGCAAGTAATTTGTAGCTATTAAAATATTTTGTAGCATATTTTTTTCTCTTTGTTAACACTAAAACTTCTACATAATCCATTTTGTAGACTTTTTGGACTAGTTTGCTATGTTTTATCCCTATTTTATGGGTCTAAATCACACTTCACATAAGATAAAATTACTAAAATTATAAAATTAATAAAGTAATAAAGTTATGGAACTACTAAATAATAATATCATAAGACAAAAATATAAAATCATATAAAATTCATATTTAAAATTTGAAAATTTGAAAAGTATAAAAAATAAAACTATAAAATCAAAAAAATAGAAACAAATTATGAAGTATGCAAAATTAATAAATTAATTTTGTAAGATTTTTTAAAATTAATACAAATTACAATTATAAGAATAATTAAAAACTATAAAAGTGTAAAACTAATTAATGTAGAATTTAAAAAATAGTCAATTGCAAAAATAGTGGAATCTTAGACAAAAAGGGTACATATAATTTTGAAAGGCATGTGTCGAACATCAATATGAGAAAGAGAGAGAAGTATAATGAAGAGAATGGATAGAGGAAGAATAAAGGAGATTAGAAAGAGGGGGCAAGTAGCTCATTACCCTTAAAATAAAAAAATGTGGATGTTGGGGTGTATATTTAGGAGCTTGGCCACTAAGGTTTGATCATAGTAAGTTGTTAATGAAAGGCATGAATCAAATCAAAATACACAAATTACCTAATGAAATCTAGTAAAATGTTCATTTTAAAGAATTAGGGAAAACTCTAGGGAAGTATGTTTACAACTCTTCAAGTGAAAAAAAAAGGAATTAGCAATATATGATAGATTTTATATTATGATGAATCTAAGTAAACCCAGTAGGTATATAATTGAGATTTGATCCTCAATTTTTTTATGGGGTTAGGATTTAAGACTATGAATGATTTCCCATTCAATATTTAATATTTTTGAAAATTTAGATATGTGGCAAGAAACTACAAGAAAGGGAAGAAGAGCAGATGATATGAATAAAGATATATGGTAAAGGTGTGATCTAGGATGTGCAAAAATAAAGGTTTTTTTTAATTTTGACGGTGACACAAGAGAGAAGGTAAACAGAGTGAGTTGTAAAGAGAAAGAAGATTTAAAATAAGTTAGTCTAGGAGGAGGAAACTTATAAGAAAAGTATAGAATAATAGGAGATTAAGAGAGAAAAGGAGGATGAACTTATCTTGGGGGATAGTGAAAATAAGGAAGATTTTATGAAACATACTTATGAGGAGATAGTGGGCATCAAAGACTAGAGTGTAGAAAGTAGAAAAGGAACAAGAGAATGTGTAAGGAAGAAAAATTCCAAATTAGTATCCTTGGTTGCAAACATGGAGAATTCCATACGAAGAGTTGAAAAGATGGAGGCTAATAAGGCAAAGGTAGTGGATGCAGAGGATGATGTAGTTCAAACTTGAGAGACTTATTAGAATATCAAATTTCATAGCCAAGTCCCATTAGATTTGATAATTTCATTTGTCAATTTGTAGCTAATTCAAACACATTTGATTTGCAACATGAATTCGATAATGATTCAATGAATTTTATTTTTCTCCATAATGTACATGCATTCAAATAAGTACAATCTACAAAGCATACAATTTTAAAATTTTTAATTTATTTCCAATGATCATTTTCTCTAATTTAAGTATCCAACTCTATATTCCTTTCCTTTAAAATTAAATCCTCTCATTTCTCTTCCAATCTACACATATCAATTTCCTTTATTATTTTTAATTTCCTTTGTATCTTCTATGTGACCCTTATTGTTCTTCTTTATCTATAGATACTATTTATCCTCTTCTCAAGCCACTTCTTGTTGTCATATTCCTCTCCCTCTCTAGACATCTCTATCCAACTCCCTCCCTCCCACCTCTTTATATATCTCCTCTCTCTCTACCTCTCTTCCCTCTATACTTATCTTTATATCCCCTCTCCCTCTCTCTACCTACCTATCCCTCCATCACTCCCTAACACTCTCTCTATCTCACCAATCTCTCTCCATCTCTCTCATCGTCTCTCCCTCTCTCTATTACACCCATCTCTCTCTACCTACCCCCCTCTCTCTCTCTCTCTCCTTCCCTCTCTACTTCTCTTTATCTCCCCCTCTCCTTCTCTCACCTCTCTTTCTCTCCCTCTCTCTCCCTCTCTCTCCTATTACCTCTCTAATTCTCTCTATCTCCCCTCCCCCTCTCTAACTACCTCTCCCTCTCCTTCCCTCTTTCTCTATATCTACTCTCCCTCTCATTCCCTCTATTTCTATCTCCCCTCTCCCTCTCTACCTACCTCTCCCTCTCCTTCATTCTCCTTCCCTCTCTCTATCTCCCATATCCCTATCTACCTACCTCTCCCTCTCCTTCCCTCTCCTTCATTCTCCTTCCCTCTCTCTATCTCCCATATCCCTATCTACCTACCTCTCCCTCTCCTTCCCTCTCCTTCTCTCTCATATTCCCTCTCCTTCCCTCTCTACCTACCTCTCCCTCCATCACTCCCTTCCTATCTCTCTCTCCCTCCATAATTTTCCCTCAATCTCTTTTTCCCTATCTATTTATCTATATCTCCCCTCTCCCTCTCTCTACCTACCTCTCCTTATATTACTCCCTACCACTCTCTGTCTTCTCTCTACACTTCTTTATCTCACAAGTATCTCTCTTGCTCCCTACCTCTCTCTCTCCTTCAATCCCTCTCTACTCTCTATCTTTCCTCTCTCTCTATCTACCTCTCCCTCCCTCCCCTATTTCTATCTTACCTATCCCTCTCTCTTTCTCATTATCTCCTTCCCTCTCTATTTCTCTCTCTCCCTCCCTCTATTCATTTCACCTATCCCCCATCTCACTCTACATATCTCTATCTCATCTATCTTTATCTCTCTCCTTCCCTACCTCTCTATCCCTGCCTCCTTCCCTCTACTTATTTGTGTCTCTCATCTCCCTCTCTATCTCCACTCTCCATCCCTCCATCCATCTGTTTCTCTCTCTCTCTCTTCATGTAGGAAGAAGTAAGTAGAGAGACATAGGTAGTAAGTGATAGAGATAGGTAGAGGTAGGTAGAGAGGGAGAGGGAATATATAAATTAGATAGGGAATGAGAAAGGGAGGTGGGGAGAGACAAATATAGAGAGGGAGAGGAGTGATATAGAGAATTAGAGAGATGTGAGATAGAGATAAGTAGAGAGGAAATGAGAGAGAGATAAAGAGATGAATAGAGAGGGAGGGAGAGAGAGAAGTGATATAGGTAAAAGTAAAGAGGGAAGGACACATAGAAAGAGAGAGATGGTGAGGGGGAAAGAGGAAGATAAAGTTGAGATAGAAATAGAGAGGGAGAGAGAGACAGATGAAATATATAAAAGTAGAGAGGGAACAAGAGAGAGAGGGGGGGGGAGAGATGTGTGTGTATGAGAGAGAGAGAAAGAAGGATAGGTAGAGAGGTGTAGTAAGGTGAATGAGTAAGATATGGGTTTTGGTTTCTCTTTTACCTATAAAAATAAGTGCATATTAAAATGTAGGGAAATGGAAAACTTTGAGTTTTCACCTTAGGGTTTGACACCTTTCTCAAATATTCATTAGGATGGGAGATGAAATAAATTGGAGATGCAAAGGTGGAACGGGGTTTGATGGATTTGGACAAGATATGTGATTGACTTACAACCTGATAGGTGAGTCAACCAACCCTTAACCAAATCTAGAAATGTCCTAAGGATTAAATGTAGTGATTCAGCTAGCCTAATGATTGAAATTACTATTTTGATATAAATACAAAAGATATGATGGGTATGTGCAAGATCATCATGGAAAAAATAGGCCCTTAAGTGGCGATGAAAATTTAGAAAATCAAAGTTAGGAAAATTAACATAAAAATTTGAATAAGTTATCTATATTATTTCAAAAATATGTAAGAATGGAATTTGTAGCAAATTGAATGTAGTTTCTAACCTACTGGGTTTATTTAAAAAAATAAAAAAATCTATTTGGTGAAAATTTGAAATTTCAATGCAGTAGTACTTAAATTTCAGGGAAAAAATAAGTATGTGCCTGTCTGATCACCCTAACCACAATAAAATGATAATATTTTTTTTATAAGATTTTAAATATAAGTAGAGGACTCATGTCCCAATGTGATGCATATTTTTTTGTAATTTTTTTCCAAGTAAATAATTAATTATGAGTTTTTTATTACAACTTTTAAAAAATATAATAACTCGTATGTTTGACCACCTTAACTTGGTCAAAAATTCATGAGATTCATTATTTTTTAATCCTATATTATGTGAAGCATAGAATGTGATGCATGTTTCGCATTCAAAAAATGTGGTTCTATTTGAAAGTTATAGATTTTTTTCTATCAGCCTATCAATCAGGACTTTAGTCATAATTCAAATAGAAAATGAATAATAATTATTTATTAAATTCAAAGTAAAGTATAATTTATATTGGTGGAAAGATGAGAATCTCCTTTAAAAACTCTTTTCATTTCATCAATTTTGGGTAAAAAAAAATTGTAAGCCACATGGCCCATCATATCACTTACATATCGCCACTTTTTGGTCCATCATGATCCTACACATACCCTGATAATAGAAACAATTAGACAACAAAAATGGAAAGGGCAAGAAACTATGCACTTGTGATTCAAATTTGGAACTAATAATCTATTATATAGGCACCCTAGGTGCCACTGTGTTAGTAGGGAAAATTCAGATCTATTTTCACAGTCCTCTAATGTCGAATCAAGGCTTTTGTTTCTTGACTATAAACTTGACGGTTCACTATCGGATAATTTTGTGACCAAGTTTTTATGGTTTTTCAAGGTGTAGGGTTTCAATTGCAACAACAAATAATGTGATGGGACTTTAAAAAATTTGTTGGTTCTAGGGTTACATTTCAAAAAAAATGGTCATCCATGGGTCTTTTGGTTATTAGGGTTTTACTTTTCATGTCATTAGGGTTCAGTCTTAGGGTTAAAACCATCTTAAAAACCTCATCTATATAAAAGCCCTAATATGGTTCTAATTCGTCATTGATGTGCCTTCACTTTTTCAAGTCACTTAAGTTACAACTTAAGTCATTAATGTCATTGGCCCCATCTTCCTAGTGAAATATTTGGTTGAATGCACCTTTTTATGTTTACCTAAGTCTAATAGTTTGTGGGTCAAAATATTTATTCCTTCATACTATATTCTTACCCTAGGGTCTTAAATATTAAGTCATATTATGTTTCGACCTAGGGAGTCCCCTTCTTAAGTTATAACTTAGACCAATGGCTTGACCCCACATATTAAATCTGGACCATTGCCTGCTAGCCTGTGCTATCAAAATGATGTCACAAAATACTATGAGGGATAGTAGGTGTGTGCCACATGTCCCATCTCGTTGGTGGGCCTTGATAGTGTCTAAGGCGGTGAAAATGGTGGGCCCAAGGTCTAAGGGATATGATTAATCCTAGTGATTAAATCTTGACCATTCCCCCCCAGCCCACGGGGAATCTTTTGAAGATGTCGATACCGTGAGGGATAGCGGGTGGCTGCCACATGACTTCATCCGAAGCATTCTGAGAACTATTAAGGAAGCAAAATATTTTATAAAATATTTAAATATGATTTTAGAACATTTAAAGGCCAACCTACTAAATGGAATTTTGATGCGTGTGGTAAATAGGAAGGCAAGATGTTTTAATCTCATCCATCCATCTGATAAAGGTGCTAAGCATATGGGTGCGAGCCTGGGGATTAAATGGTATGCAAGTTAGATTGTACTAGTTTGATTTGGGTCATTTCCCACTAGCCTGTGGCCACTGATCACTATCCTAAAAATCTCCAAGGAATAGTGGGATGGTGACACATGGAATTTCTCATGGCTTGTAGGGTGAAGCCACAATAGTGGTTTACAATTCCAATGAGGAAGGAAAACTCACAAAAAGTGACACCAGGGAAAAATTTTACATTTTGGGGGTTCGAACGAACTAGATAGTTCACATGAACCAAAAAAGGGTTCACTTGAACCAAGGTTCAAGCTAACCCATTAATTACAAGCATGGAAAAATATGCATGAAAACCCCTTTTGGAGAGGGGGTTTGGCCAAACCTGGGTTAAGGCAAACCCCCTATTTCCCTGATGTTTCAAAAAATTCATAAAAAAACCCTAAATTTTTGCACTTCGGAGCTCATTTTGAACATGAAAATGGCAGAGACTTCAAAAGGCCAACTAGAATTAGGTAGTCCTCAGAACGAGCTATCCAACGAATATAATTTTGATATGTTTTGGTTTTATTGTGTATTCATTTTTTTAGTTTTATTAAGTATAGGTTTTTTACCGAAAATGAAGGTCTATGTTTTGCACATGTGGAAAAATAGCAGATTATCAATTTTTTTTTGAAAAATATGAGTGCACCAAATATTGAAGTCCTTGATCCAACAAAAAATAAAATTGAATTTTTATATATACAAAAAACGTTACGTATTATACGGTCACACTATGTCTGAATTGTAATTGGTTTGACTTCGAAACTTGATTAAAGAAAAAATATTCAATAAAAAACTATCTAACCAAGTGGAAGCACTAGATATCGGAGTCACAAATCTAAATTTGAAAGAATTAGAATTTTATCCTTCATGAAATTTTTTTTATGTGTTATATGGAGTGCGTCACTTTTTAAAAATGTTGTTTTCTGAAAAAAACTAGTTTTCGTGGGAGATGGAAAAAGAAGTGCAATCTGATTCCAAAATTTTTGAAAAAAATATTTTTAGAATCTAAAAAGAAAAATTTGATGAGACTCTAGTTTGCATCATCTTCAAATTCCTCATGGTTTAGCCGCTATAGGTTCCCGAATGTGAAGATTTAGTTAAAAATAATAATTTTAGTGTCCAGTTTGGCCAAAAATTGTAAATCACTATTGTGGGATCACCCTATAAAGTGTGACGGAGCTTGTGGCGTCAAAAAGGAAGGTTTCCACATGGTGAAATCTGATTGGTCAGATGTTGAGGTTAGCATAAGTCAAAATTTCAAAATTTTATGACTCTATTTGAGCCATCCATTGATCCAACTCACTGGAAGATTCATGGCTGTAATTTAAAATTGCAAACAAAGTTGATGGAGTTGTTCTAGTTGATGTAAGTGAACAATAATTTTGGAGGTGATGTCCAATGGCCAAATTAAAGGATTTTATCACCATAAAGCAGGAATGAAATAATTATTTTGATTTACAAAGTGTTTTAAAGCATTTGGAATCTGTAGCAACGTTTTTTGAGCTCTTCACAATCAGAATTAGGGTTTTCAAGTGGCGAACACCAGTAAGCAAACATTTCTCATTCTTGTGTTGAATTTCCATAGTTTTTAAGTGCAACTACTAGTCTTCTTTGTCAAATTGTAAGTTAGGCTTCTTTTAGGGTTTGACATTTGTATATTGCAATCCAATTGCTATGAATTTACTTCTCTTTTCCTATATTTGGTTTAAGACCTTAGTTACACATTGAGAAAACCCTAGCCTGCATCTTCCTTTATTACAATGGAACCCCCAAAAGCTTGAGCTTTTGGTTTTGAGTCTAAGACATGACCTATTTTCTAAGGTATACTAGACTAGCTGAAACCCTTCATCAATAACAAGTATGATGGCCAAGCAATATTCCAAGGCTCTGGATTTGAGGATGGGCTTGTTGATAGACAACATGCCATCAGAGATGCCATATTACTAGTTACATGATGGACTTTGCTCAAGCATTGGTTTGGGATAAAGGTTTATGAGCATTACCATGTGCAATGAATGGAGGTTGGATATGGGTAAATTGGTTGTCCTAGATGTATACCTAGATGCAAACCTATTGAAAGATATAAACACCAACTATGATCCAAATGTTAGGGTTGTGAGAACACATTCTGGCATAAATATGGTTGACCTCACTAGGGAAAGATTCATTGATGTTTTCAAATTGAGCCCTTGGCGTGTCGAGATGCTACCAATTGATGAGAAGGAACTTAAAGTAGAATGTGAGAAGATAAATTTGACTTTCAGGGTAACACACTTAACTAAATTCATGGGAAGGGGAAAGAACAAGTTCAAGATTAAATTGAATCCATCAAACAAGGAGCCCTTCTAAATTAATAAGTTTGAGTTCTATTTCCAAATAACCTTCTTTGCCTTGTGTCATATTTTAGAGCTTGACCCCCTACATGGATGCCATTAGCTTTCATGTATATGGAAACCAACATCCAACACCTAATGGTCAATCAGTTGTATAACTTTGCAACCTACTTATCAAATGAAACACAAGGGATTGATAGCTCTCAATGCTGGAGAGACTGGTGTTAGGTTTTGGTGGTATTCATTGTTTATTCACATGTTTTTGTTTAAGGGATCTAAATATTTTGGAGAGGACATGAAGTTAGAAAGATAGGATGAGAAGGGTGAAGATCTCATTTCCCAAGTATGGAATCATATCTAAGATATGGATGATCAAAATTCCATTTTTGTGGTATTCTCAAATGTATCTAATTCAAAGTTGAAGGGATTTTTGGTGATGGATCCACCTAGGATCCCTAAGGAGTTACTTGAATTTTTAAGACCCAAGGAAAGGAGGCCTGAGCTAGGAATTGAGTACAACAGGGGAGACATTATTCCCTATCATGAGTGCACTATCCTCAGATTTTATGGCACCAATTTCACACCTCATGTCTTCCCAAGAGATGTGCCACTGAGGATTGGTTTCCTTGAGCTCATGTGGCAACTAGGAAATGTTGAAGACACCCACCTGGTTTGGATGAAGGGGACTATTTTCCCTACTTATACTCTTTTCTCTTATTTTTTCATGGTTAAAGATGGATGGAAGAATATTATTCAAAACATTAAACCTCTTGGAATGAAGTGTTGGAGATGTAGGAATCATTATCCAAAGGGTTATATGGTGGGGTTGAAAGATAGAATCAAGGGTGGATAATTCTAGCATAAATTTTTATTTCTCGAGGATGTGATCAGAAACATTTTTGACCTAAAATTGCAGGAAGAGAGGAAAATGAAATTGTTAGCCTTTGTGAAATTAGAGAAGGCAAAGAAAGATAGAGATCCCAAGTTTAAGGGGACATATGTTGATATTGAGAATTGTGTTGTTAATATGGAGACCATATTGCAAAATTTTGAAAGGGTCGTAGGTAAGATAAAGGAAGAAAGAGAGGTGCAAGACAAAGGAAAGGTGCCCATGGTTGAGGAAAGACCTTCATATCAGCCACCCCAAAGCAATTTGCATTTTCAAGGAGAAAGAGTATAGTAAGAAAGGAGCAAAGTCCTCCTACTCCCACTCAATCTAAGGGATCTAGAGTCTCATCTCCTATGCATCACAAGTCATCCCCTCCCCCTACAAGAACACTATACCCACCTATCATTGATCTTGAGTCATCACAAAAAAGAAGGAAAATTGAGTCATCAAGAAATGCTACATCACTTGGACTAGCTGATTATCCTATTGACTCAAATGATGAAGTCATTGTTACTACTGAGGAAATGATGCAAGGTATGCCTTCACCCCCAAGGGAGGTGAATTTTCAAATTCAAAGAGTGAGATTGAGCAAAGTTGACCTCACTAGGGTTAATAATATTGATGATGTTAGAGAAAAGGCATGTAACGACTTCATGGATGATGACACTTTTGTCAAGACTAGTGCTTTCCAAGATTTTTTTTTGAGAGAAAGAAGAGAAGAGTATGATGAAAGTGTGAAAATTGAGATGACTAAGAACCTAGAGCTACCAAGGAATTCCATTAAAGATAAAAAAATTTGTATAGATGAAGGAGAAGTACAAAGAACTAACACCTGTAGAAGGCAAAAAACTTGTTAGGGAGAGTGGAGTGCTCCTCTTACCTGAGTGGGATATGGCATATACCATTGCTTTTGATATAGTGAGCAAACAAAAAAATCCTATTTTTGCAATTGAAGAGGAAGCCACAGTAGCTTTTCATGGGTTAGCTTTCAGTCCATAGTGGGACATGATGGGTCTTTTAAAAATTTGTCAAAATTTTGTTTGGTTTCGGGCATGTCTGTTCATTTGTGGTAAATGGGGGGTCTAATATTCAGGGTTTAGGGTTTTGTTACCCATGTTAAAATTGATTTTAATAATTAAACCCTTACATTATATTTTTGTGTTGACATGTTATTGAGGGTTACCTATCTCTTATGTCATCTGAATGAGCCTTGTCTTTCATACCATTACCGACCTCTTCACCCAACCTATTGGTCCGTTCTTTCCATTCGGGTGTTATTATTATTTTTCCTAAAATGGGTGGATTTTCCCTATGTTTAGACTTGGGCCTAAAAATTTGTGCCTTCGAGGGTCATTTCCCCGTCCACCTAGTCAGTCCCCTTTTTAT
The DNA here is from genome assembly GCA_007115665.2 of Sequoiadendron giganteum. NCBI lineage: Eukaryota > Viridiplantae > Streptophyta > Pinopsida > Cupressales > Cupressaceae > Sequoiadendron > Sequoiadendron giganteum. The sequence continues at coordinate 226,356,363 of CM021108.1, read as the reverse complement.
AACCTTTTCGCATGTGCAGGTTTCATAACCGTCAGATGGAATGATTTGCATCCTGACTGTTCCCCACTAGCCTCGCAAGGTTTTTTATGACGTCACAATAATGTTGCGAGGTATACGAGATGCTGCCATGTATCGAGTACGGTAGGGTGGGGCCTATCCCAGTGCGCCAACAGTGACAAGTGGATGTCATTTTAATGGTGGATGTTTAATGACAGGGATTAATGATGACTGTCCCTCACAGGCCTCACAAGATCAGATTAATGTTCTCAAAAATGTCATGAGGTGTGCGAGATGGTGACATGTGGCTTGGATCCATACTACAAGGTGGCTCGATGGGGCCTACTGCTCAGTCGCGTGTTTTTGACTATGAGGGGTGTGATTGGCTGCTAGATTTCCCAAGTGGTGATGTGGATTCTTCAATGATATTTGACTCGATCTGAGTCATCCGACATGCCAAGATATTTTACATCGATGGTCTAAATTCAAAAATTACAATTCACCCATGTGAGGATTATTTGCGCTCTGCAAGTTATTTTCATTAATGGCGCATGTCTTTCAGTGGATCTCATCTTGATTTCCTTGCATGTGAGTGATATCCACTTGATAATGCAATGATGGGATGTACACCCTTTTCCATGAGCTCATAATTCTTCTGTGTTGGCAACATCAACCACTAATCGCTTGCTTGCTCGCACTGCAATTTGAGCAATTAATGTTCCCTGCATCGGTTTGCTCAATAAATGCTCGCTAATTTTCTCATCAATATCATTGCATCTTGAGTTTGTTTTTTTTTAGGTGATTTATTTTCTTGTTGAGTTTGATCTCATGAATCCAATGGATAAGTAAGTAGTTCCTATTTCCCCAGTACGATAAAGCACCAAGATGGGTGCAAAGAATTTGCGGTGGAAGGAGGAACAAACTATTCCTTGTACTTCTAAGACAGTTGCTGAAAGGGTTGATGAGAGGTCTAGATGTTGCACATCACCTATAGAGCTCTCTTCGAGCTCTGGTAGTGAACGGTTTGAAATCGATTCAAACTACCATAGTTACCTCATGGCCCTGACTGAGCTAGTGGGAGTGGACGAGGAGGTCCTCACAGTTTCTCTAATTGTTGCGGTGGCACCATGTGATGTTGTTGGGTCTGGTATTGGTAAAGGAAAGGGTAAGGTAATGGTCTCACTTCATACTGAAGTGAGAGCCAAGAGCGGTCACCTATATTGGGGCCGCGTGCTTACTCGTGGTGTGGGGAAAAGATGGGGTTTCTGGGGTGGTGCTTTTCACCTTTTGATGTTGTTTCAATGGTTTGGATCTGATGTGGACGTGCGCGTGGGTGGCACATTTTTTTTGTTTTATTTGGCTGGTTAGAGGGGTGTAACCATTTTTTGATTCCTTTGTTCGATTATAGTTTTCTAATGATGAGGATTTTTTGAAATGAATCTGAATTTCATTTGGTTAGAATGAAATTCATTTTGAAATAAACAATGGAGCCTAATTCTTGTTGCTGTCATGTTCTATAAAGGATATTTCACGGCTCATTGTTGGGGTCAGATTTTTTGAGTCCTGAGGTTTAGGCTGTGTACATTTAAAATCATATTGTGGTATCTAGAAGGTTCTAACTAGGGGATCATTCTTGGTCGGGTATTATATAAGATAAGCATGCTATGCTTTTGTAATGACTGATATCAACAAATTAAGAAAACAATTAAGATAATTGCTCTCCTGTGTACGTGGCATGGATTGTGAATGGATTTATCAATGGTTTCTTCATTCAACTTCAATGGTATATTTGGACGTGTAATTCATTTTACTGCTTTAACTTAATGAGTTAATCAAATGCTTGAAAATGAGTTACAGGTCTATGATAATGTGCTTAGGATTTTCTAAGGAGTATTGTTTTAAATACTGGAAAATCTCATAATGTAAAGCATTATAATGATAAGTTCAATAATATCAAGGTTATGTTTTATATGACTCCCGCCCGGTTGGATGAGGCACTGGGTACTTCATTCAAGATCCTTTTTAGAAGCACAAGACGGTAGCTCTAAGTGTAAAGGTTCAAGATTTGAACATTTAAAAATCAAATTCTATCTCTCTTGAGATAGAAATCTTATACTAAATATTCTTTCCTAGCTTTAGATAGTTGTTCTTACTCTTTGGTTTGCCAAAACTTGGGTAGATGTTGTCTAGTTGCATTGATAGGAATATATCTATGTATAGAAGTGTTCTTGAGGCATAAAGCATGATTATGAACACATATAGGAACACCCTCCTTGGTCTCACATAGCCCAAAGTGTAGGAGATCTTAGTCTTTGACTGAATCTCATCAGTTGGCCACTAACTTTGTAAATTATTGAATATAGAGGCTGGCAACCCCTTAGAGAATTACAAAGCCTTAGTGGGAAAATTAAAACACAATAGGACACATGTTAAATCCATGAACCATCTTTCCAAATATCACTTCAAAGAGCACATAAAAATCACCTCATGGGGTGCATAAATTTTAAAGTCATGAGGGACAAACAAAACTCACCTCAAGGGGTGTACAAATTTTAACATCATGAGTGACATGTAAAACTAACCTCAAGGGGTGGATAAAGTTTAGCGTCACGGGGGATGAATTAAAATCACCTTAGGGGTGCATAAAGTTTAACATCATGGGGGATTATATCATCTTAGGGGGTGCATAAAATCACCTAAGGAGGCACATGAACCATGACAAGATAAGGTCAAAACCTCCAAGTGTGTTATAACAACATTGCCACAAAAGGTGATTTATAAAAATAACAAAGGGAATTTTGTTCGATACATGAAAGGTCACACCTTAGGGAACATCACATATGACATCACCACCAAGAGAGGATTAATCATAGAATAAAAGACTCACACCTTAAGGAGTACTAGCCATAGTATTCCGCCAAGGGGAACTTCATACGCCATGAAAGGTCACACTCTTAGAGGACATCAAGCCCAATATCACCACTAAAGAGACACATAGATCAAGAAGGCCACACATTGGTTGACAAGGTCACACTTCCTAGGAGATGTATGCTATCATAACCAAAAAGGGACCATTCCTATGTAAACAAAGAGTGAGGGACTATATGCCCCCCCTTAAAATGTTAGTGTACTTGCTACACTAAAATTTTAATGATAGATGAAGGGATCCCAAGAAGGAATGTACCCAACACAAGGCTATCTAACTCGTTGCTCCCAAGTGTAAGGACAAAGGTGAGACAAATGGATTACGATATGTTGCTCCTTGCAAAATAAAAGATGATTACATAAAGCTAATTTTATACCCTCATGGATGGTAGTGAGTATTGTGCATGATACTACAAAAACCACTTTGGAAGGAGCAAATAAAATGAATGTTAATCTATCATACGTTTAATTTGATCCTCATAGGATCAAATTATTTTATTTTTTTCTTTAAATAATGACATTCATTAGCAATGTGTCCAAGTATTCTAGGATATGCATAGTAAGATGTATTTGTACTCTTTCCTTTCTGATCTCCTCGGTCAAGAATGAACCATGGTAAGGTAATGTATCCTAGTTTGAGAAGTTTGTCTAAGGCCCATTCAATCTTGGATATAGGATGTAGGAAATATAATTTCTTAATAGGGCCATGGAATTTTTATTTCTTAGTTGGCACAAATGTTTGATGTAAATATGGAGGATCTTGGTAACCTAATCCTTTAGTGTCTACTGATGGTGTTTGTTCCAAGATGGGATGAATTTAATTTTCATTCTCCATGTCACATATTTGTTTTCTCAAGATCCTAAAGCCTTGGCCATAGCATTGTTCCAAGTTGATAGGTGTGTTTGTGACTTTATTTTCATAATATGGAGGAGCATTAGGTGGTCCATATTCATTATGATTGTTATCAATAGGTTCTTTCATGATATTTGGTTGAGATATTCCTTGTGAGTCACTTTCTAGATGTAAGAGAGAAAATATTTAAAGTGACGGTATGATAGGTGGTGTTGGTTGTTGGTATGGGTGATTAGGAAATCTCATGGAAGGATAAAAGGTTTCATTTTTCTCAAACACACAAAAAAATTATGTATGAATTTATTTATTTATTACTCAAAAAATTATGTATGAATTTATTCATGCTCTCCTCATCTTATCCCTATATATCTACATCATTAGGACATGCATTAGGATGCGAAGGATCATGACTACTCTCATTTGGATTAGGGTCATCACCAAACACACAACTTGAAACATCCACCAAAGATTTAAAAGAAATCACCATCTTACCAAAATATTGAGCCATCATGATGATATGATGCTTTTACTAAGGTTAAGAATGTTATGAAACAAGTGACTGGAAAATAGATGATAGATCTAGACAAAGAGTATTGAGAAATCTCTACCACAAAAAGCCTAAGACAAAAAGGGCAAGACTATGATGCCTAGGGAACCTATTTCCAAGAGTAAACAGGTCATTATCTGATAATTAATTTATCATCAATTAATTATTAGAGGCTTCTTTACTTAGTTCACTTAAGCTAAACTTAGGAGTTTATGTTTAATCTTTAGTTTCATTCTTATTATTAGATTGGACTAAATTTAGGACAAGTTGTCTCATTGCATGATATATGTACAATTGTCTCTATCTTGTGGATTGCTTATATAAGCATGCATGTTCATTTATAATACATTCATCCAGATTATTTGCATCAATAATAATTCTCATGTTATTGAGCATAATCATGCTTTTTATCTTCTCTATTGTGATAGTCAATTTCTTGCGAGTGTTTCATGGGAGCTATAGATTGAATCATCAATTCGAACATGTACTTGGCAGGATTTCATATTTAAATTAAAAGTTTTATTGTTTGTTATACCGTTTAAGGTTTCTATGTCTATGTGCAAAAAGGTCTCATAGTGAATATTGTTCCAGATTTTCTTCAATTTATAGTAATGTAATTTAAAATGCAAGTATGTAAGAATGTTGAAAGTTCTTGAACAAGAAATGACAATTGTAAATCTAATTTCTAGATTTAAGATGCAAAAATTAACTGATTTTAATATGGTAAATATGAAAATGATGCTTTTTGGAAGGAACGTAATGCAATTTTTCAATTTTTTTCTATATGCAACATACATAAATATATGAAAATGACACTTTTTATTTTTATTTTTAGATTTTAAATGACCTAATGCAGATTTATGAATGTAGTTTGAATATACAAATCTGAGCTAAACTGACTTAAATAAACCCTATTGCAACCTTTGATGCAATATGAAATACAATTTTAAAAGAAATTATGCCTTTTAAGATGCTAAAATGGATGTGTAATTAAAAAATATGCAATGTAATGCACTGCAAAATCTAGATCTAGGGTGAATCTTTAGAAGGTATATAATAAACCAACATGTCAATTTCACCAAAATGAAATGTAGGGAAAGGGAAACTTTTGAGTTTTCACCTTAGGGTTTGAAACCTTTTTCCAAATTTTCATTAGGATGGGAGATAGAATGAATTGGAAATGCAAAGGTGGAATAGGGTTTGATGGATTTAGACAAGGTATGTGATTGAATTACAACCTAATAGGTGATTCATCTGACCCTTAACCAAATCTAGAAATGTTTTAAGGATGAACTGCAGTGACTCAACTAGCCTAATGATGCAAATTACTATTTTTGATATAAATACATAAGATCTAATAAATCAAAAAAAAATAGATAGCAGAAGCGAAAAGGATAGGAGACTATGCTCCTATGATTCAAATATGGAGATGAAAATCAAGGACATAGGCACCCAAAGCACCACTATCTTAGTAGGGAAAATTTAGATCTATTTTTGTAGTCCTCTAATGTTAGAATAGGGATTTTTTTTCTCATCTCCAAACTTATCAGATTGCTAAAGGATAATTTTATAACTAATTTTTCATGAGTTGTCTAGGTGTAGGGTTTCAATTGCAATAATTAATAATGGATCTTCAATATTCATTTAATCTTTTTCAGATCTGAAACCTACACATTCAAAGAGAATAAAGGTTGTTCCATCTAGGGGCTTACCTTAGTCAAACCATGTGTTAGTGTTTCCACTTCCACAATAGCAATTTCAATGATAAAATGGATAAATGATAGGAAGGAATGATGAATCCACAAAGTGATTCAACTCACCACCCTTGAATGGATTCCTTGAAGGATTAAAGTCATGCACATCACCTCAAGGTCAGAATATTTATTTCTTTGTAAATTTTGCAAACTTGTGTGAAATGGCTACAATGTATATGGATCTTGAAATGCTTGATAGATCTTGAATTTCTTGCGGGCTTGAATCAAAACCCTACATAAAAAATGTTAGCACAAAAACACACATGATGCAAGAATAACCTTTGATATGATGCTTGAATCTTGATGATGGATCCAAATGCTTGATGAATTTCTCTTGAATGCTCTTGTAAACTCAATTATGTTATGATAAATTCTCTCACAAAAGACTTAGATTTCTTAGGATGAAAATGAATGAATGAACCTTGTATTTATACTTATCTATGCTTAATATCCTAAAATTATATCACACCAAGCTGACATATGAATTCATTAAATGATGGAGGTTAAATCCTACCAGAATTTGAGCTTAAATCCCAAAAATGACTGAAGGAGGACAAAGATTCCCTAGGTGGAATCTTAGTCCCAAGTGATGAAACTTGGGTCATAGACACCAAAAAAGGGTCCAATTAAAATACCTCAAAATTAGGGTCCCAAAACCTTAGGGGGACAAAGACGCCCTAAGTGGAATTTTAGTCTCGACCAAATATTAGGGACACACCAATCAGAGTCATTAGGATATCATTTATGCATTGGAGAATGTTGGGATTAATGAGAAAAAGATGTCATTCATAGGGCTTGTGGAACCAAAACAAGACCAATTAAGCCATAAAGAAGGATAAATAAAGCAAGGTAGGCCCAAAAACGTGTGAAAATGCAAGGGTACATGCATTTTACTACACTAAATTTAGCCCCTAATTTAGTGAGAGGATGAACTTGCTTCAAACTCACACTAAAGTAGCCAACCACACAATCAAGAGGGGTTCAAATGTATAAATGTTAGACAATAATCAAGAGGGTGGCCAAGCCCCTAGAATCAAGATCCTATGAAAAACCAACATAGGCACAAAAGAACACACTTGTAGATGATATATGAAGCCAAAATCGGATCACAAACATACACCATCAAAGAAAAGAAAAAGAAAAAAATGCAAAGAACTGCAACGGATCAAGATTCGACTGATCGTGCAACATGGTGGATGGGGTCTAGGCTTGAAGAGGGTTTACAAGTGGAATGCACTGTCCACTATGCAAACAAAAAACACACTCACGAGGGCTAGTGGGAGCTATTTGTCCACTAGGTGAGCCCCAAGGGGACCATATCAAAGCCATACCTCCATGACTTTAATAAGGTACAAAAATGTATGCTCACATGGGCTAGTGAAGCTAGTAGTTCACTAGGTGAGCCCTAGGAGACCATATCAAAGCCATACCTCGATGAATTTAATAAGGTACAAAAAAGCATGCTCACACAGGCTATTGAAGCTAGTTGTTCACTAGGTGATCCTTAGGAAGTCCATATCAAATCCATACCTCCATGACTTTAATAAGGAAAAAAGGAGAAAATGCAATGCAACAAGAAAGAGAGGTTTTGAAGGGATTTTTGTTAGTTCATGCGAGGTCTTACTCTTAGGGGACATTGTTCCTAATGTCTCCAAGAGAGGACCAGTCAAAAGATAAAAGATTCACCACTTAGGGGATGTAGTGTGTCACATCATCACTAAGGGGAATATAATATGCTAAGATAGGTCACACTCTTGAAGAACATTACTCCCAATGTCACCACAAAGAGGGAAAACACATCGTATGAAGAAAGAAGATCACATCAAGGAACACGAAAAAGGAAAAATACAATCAAGATAATGCCAATGTATGCCTCCACTTTAAAGAAATTGCTAACACCATGTTGTGAGCAATTACAGTTTTAAAGTAGCCAAAAGATGAAAAGGAAGAGAGGGTTTCCCCCTAGAAACACATAAGGGATCTATGGATTCAGGGTCAGTATTTGTCTTTGCTACAATGATATTAAAGAGCTCAAAATTGTCATCATTCCCCAAATACACACAGAACTGGAAGAATGACACAAAGTGAGTGAAAACAAAGAAAAGCCTTTTGGTTCAACATGAAAGAGACATAGGGTGTCTTGATGCCTTGCATCATTCCCAAAAGGAAAACACAAGACAAAAGTGAAAGAATAAATGAAAAGATTACAACATAAAGAAGAATGAAGGTATAAATAGAGGATTGCACAAAGAGAGAGAGAAAAATCAGACAAAACATTACTAGGGATCACAATACGCACATGCAAGTGAAAGAGAAAAGAAAAAGAAAAGATAAAAGACTAGTAAGGAATATGCAGATCAACCATCCAGCAGGTCATCTACATGCCAATCTTGTTCAATATATGCTAAATGAAAATCACTAGTGAGAGGAATCACATCAAGTGTTATATTAGGAGAATTACCAAGTTCAACACATGGTGAATCACTCAGTTTAGGAGGATCATCATGGTTATTATCGTTTAAGCTCATGGATGAGGAGAATAACGAAAGATATTTATAAAAAAATATCATGATGGTGCTAAGTTCTCTCTTAGCTCTCTAACCATATCATTTTTTTTATCCTTTGGTTATGTTAAGGTTTTCATCTTTAACTTTGTTTATCAATGTGTCTATTTTTTTCTCAAAAACCAACATACTTCTAGTTTGGGTATAGTCTTTTACTCGTTCATTGAATTTTGAACAAATTACATTTTTAGTAAACTAGACTCCATTCTAAATGTATTGAAAAAAGATTGATTTTCGATTAGGGGTATGTGCAGGATCATGATGGGCCAAAAAGTGGCAATATGTAAGCCATATGATGGCCCATGTGGCTGATGACTTTTTTTTTAACCCAAAATTGATGAAACGAAAAGGATTTTTAGAGGAGATTCTCAGCTTTCCACCAATATAAAGTATGCTTTACTTTGAATTTAATAAATAATTATTATTCATTTTCTATTAAAATTATGAATAAAGTCCTGATTGATAGACTTATTGAAAAAAATCTATAACTTTGAAATGGTATCACATTTTTTGAATCCAAAACATGCATCACATTCTATGCTTCACATACTATAGGATTAAAAAAAAATAAAAATTCATGATTTTTTGACCAAGTTAAGGTGGTTAGACAGATGAGCTTTTATATTTTTTTAAAAGTTATAATAAAAATTTATAATTAATTATTTACTTGGAAAACAATTATAAAAAAATATGCATCACATTGGGACATGAGTCCTCTACTTATATCTAAAATATTATAAAAGAATATTATCATTTTATTGTGGTTAGGGTGGTCAGACAAACACCTACTTCTTATTTTTACCCTGAAATTTAATTACTACTGCATTTAAATTTCAAATTTTCACCAAATAGATTTAAAAAAAAAAAAAAAGGGCTAGTAGTTTAGAAACTACATTCAATTTTCTTCAGATTCTATTTTTACATTTTTTTGAAATAATATAAATAACTTATTCAAATTTTTATGTCAAGTTATCTAACACTGATTTTCTATCTTTTTATTGCCACTTAAGGGCCTATTTTTTCCATGATGATCCTGCACATACCCTTAGTTTTCTAAAATTTTAGGAGGGAGCACTCTCAATTTTTTTCTTTTTAGGATGTGTCTACTTCGAAAATTAGTAAAATATTATATATTCACTAAAAGTTATCTAAAAAAACTAGCATAAACTACATGGTGTTAGCTAATTTCTTACCAAAGTGAATTTTGAAATTCTAACAACCATTAAAATTTTAGGGTGAGCACAACAAACATTATGCTATTCAATTTATAAAAATAGGACCACTTTGTGTGCTCCCCATTTTTCAAACCCTTAATCTTCACTATTTTTTTTAAAATAGTATTTTAGAAAGTAGATTTAGAGCACTATAACTCTTGTTCTTGTTGCATGTTCAAATTTTGAGTGTAACTATCTTCATTTTCTTGTCGAACATCAAATTTTCTAATTTTAGAAAAAAGTAGCATCTTAAGACCCCTTTTTGTGTCACAGCTTTGTGCAATTGCCCAACATAGTTGTTAGAATCCTATCCAGATTGTTTAAAGGAAAATAATTGTAATGGTACGTTGTTTGGTAACCTAGATCTATTCATAATTTTGATGAGTTAGGTGAGATAATTCATGATTAGATTGAGGACAAGAGGGATCACTTATCCCTTTTGAACAATTAACTATTATTAAGAAAGCTCCCCATGAATCCATGTGAGATTTCAAAAGACTTGGGAAATGATCCTTACTTTGGTGAAACCATCTCCATACCATGCCTTCTTATATTATTCGAGATATCTTAATAGTGATGTAGCAATAATGATACAATCTATAGGAGGGATCACTATACCAAATGCATTTGACATTGCTATTAGAGTGGGAAATTATCTAGTTTATGTTGGGAAGATAGATCCAATGCCTCCAATACATTTATTCTCAAAAGTTTCACCTTAGTAGCCCACCTTGGCACATCCTCCCATTGCATCAACTAGCCAACCATCCACCTCTATTGTCCCTTTAAATGAGTTACATGAGGTTATGACTCAAATGAAAAATTTTGGTAATTAATTAGTGACCTTAAAGAGGTAGCAAGATCAAAACAAAAAGACTTATCAACCTCACAATCAATCTTATTAAGAAAAAAAAAAATATCTACCAAGTAAATGCAAAAGGGAAAAATCATTGGAATTTTTCCAAGTCATTCAACGCCATTGATCCAACAACTGCTAATACCTAAAAATCTCTTGTTCCAATATAGAACAACCTAGCTTAAGATCATGAGTGGTGTTAATCATGTAATCAACCTCACAATCATGATTCATATCCAAATGGATGGTTTGGTCAAGCCTTGATGGTCCATAATCCACGTACAATTTTAGGACAACAATTTGACCCCTCATAAAGCTAGTGGAAGAAAAGAGCACACACAAGGTGAATCAACATCAATAAATTGGAATGAAGTTAATTGTTATGGTTTGAATAAATTTGAGACACTTGGTAGAGATATGATAATTGTGACACATAACACTAGATCAAATAAAAGGGTAGTAGAGGATAGGCTAGCCTTTATGGTCAATCAAGCATCAACCTCCTAAGAACCTTAAGGGGATATTAATGAAAGTGTAGTAGTAAGAATTCTTGAGACATAATAAAATATAGTTGTTGGAAAAGGTAATCAAGATCAAAATCAACCACAAATCTATCAACAATCAAGAATAAAATTTGTTGTCCCAAAAAATCTACAAAGGTTAGGCATATTTCATTCACTATTGTAGAAAAAATGAATAAAAATAACCTAAACATGCTTATGTTGGAAGAATTATCTATATTATCTCAAAGATATTAAAAGAGGCCTTGAAAGGTTTTGAATATCTAGCTAGTTTTACAACTAAAAATGAGGTGATCCCACAATGCTGGTTTACAATTTTTGGCTAAACTAGACACTGAACTAATTTTTTCTAACTAAATCTTCACTTTCAGACACCTATAGCAGCTAAACTGTGAGGAATTTGAAGATGATGCAAACTAGTGATTTGTGAAATTTTTTTGTAGGTTCTAAATATATTTTTTTCAAAAAATTTGGAATCAGATTGCACTTCTTTTTCCATTTCCTTCGAAAACTAGTTTTTTTTTAGTAAACACCATTTTTAAGTAGTGACACTCACCGTATAACACAATGTTTTTTCCATGAAGGATAAAATTATAATTTTTGTTGAAATCACATTTGTAACTACGATATCTAGTGCTTCCAATTGGTTTCATAACATGTTTTATTGAATATTTTTTCCTTAATCAAGTTTTGAAGTCAAACCAATTACAATTCAGACATAGATGAACCGTATAACACATAAATTTTTTTTGTATGTATCGAAATTTGATTTTTTTTTGCTGGATCAAGGACTTAAATATTTTTTGCACTCATATTTTTCATTTTTTTTCTATAACCTTCTCTTTTTCCACATGTAGAGAACATAGAGCTTGATTTTTGGTGACAAACCTACATTCACAGGAAATAAAAAATAAATATAATAATTAAATTAAATTTATTTAAAATTATACTTTTTGGGAAGCTTATAATAAGGACTACATACTTACAAAAAATAAATTTTGAATGAATTCATTTGATCCCCCAAAAGATAAATTAAAAGTGGTTTTTTATCAGCATTTTGATAGCTGTAAAGGAGACTCTATTATAGGTATGGTTTAATACTAGCGGGGTTCTATCCAAGGGGGTTTGATCTAAGGTGGTTTGATAAAACCCTCTTCAATTGGAATCCTTAAAATGGAACTTTTTAAGGCTTAAATCATTATATTTTCTAAAAATATATGATTTCAGCAAAACTCAGAATCTCCCAAAAATTGTAAACTAGCATTGTGGGATCACCTAATGGTACATCAACATTTACCAACCTTTTTCAACCTAAAGAGGAACCAAACACAAATAAAATTAGTAAGCCCCCTCCTTTCTATATTTCATTTATTATTGTTGATCATATAGTTCATAATTGTATGATTGATTTGAGAGATAGTAGTTGAGTCATGCCCAAAAAAGTAGCTAATTTTCTTGGTATCAACTATGAACCAGTATAAAGGGGGTGGTACAACTAGATGGTACAAATATTTAAATAGTAGGTGTCATAAAATATTTGAAACTCACCTTAAAAACATGTCCTAAATGTACTATTTTACAAGACATTTCGATTATAAACCTCCCTTCATAATTTTCCATCTACTTATCCAAAGAATTTGTAGTAAAGATATGATGATATCTATCATCTTATTTGTCTCATTTTTTGATTAGAACTAGAAATGGTGCCAAAGTGACAATAAAATCCGAGTCTATCTCCATGAGCCACATTGAACCATATTTTCCTCCTCTTATTAATATGAACTACACCATACGAGACCAAGGAGAGGATATCAATCACCATGAAACAACAAATTTTATATAAGAAATACTTTATATTTTTCTTGATGAATAGGTAGCTAATTTATAAGATGATTCATGTGCTAGCATGGAAGAAATGGGTCTGGGAACATATTTTGTTCATGAATAAAATAGTCATATCAAGTATTGTGAAGCCCCAAGAAGGAAATGATGGGCTATGGTAGCTATACTTTGATAGCTAAAGGAGCACAAATGGTTTAATTGTTGGAATAACCATGATTTCCCCACAAAAATGAAAGTAATTCTTTAATTGTATATTTTAGTTTAGTTATACTAGCAATATGGATAAGTATAAGGCTTTGATTTAGGGGCTTTATCTAGCACAAAAAAGAGGAATTGAAGTATTGTAGGTGTTTGATGCTAGTGAACTAGTTGTTTGCCAAGTTAGAGGTCAAAATTCCTCCAAAATAACTTTTTCAAGGCCTACAAGAATAGAGTGTGGGATCTCATTGAATATTTTGAAGCTTTCAACATCCAAACTATCCCTAGAGAGAAGAAAATGGATATTGATAGACTTGCAACAATTGGGAAACAATTTAACATCCCAAAAGGTATCACATAAGACACAAACCATCGCATCAAACTAGTGGTACTAGAATACTTATTGTCCTTGATAATGTGACGAGTTGGCAATTTGTTTAGAATGTAAGAAACAAATTGATAACTGCCTTTTATCCTAGGATCTTCTCAAAAACTGTTAAACTCATCGGAGGTGAACTCACCACATTTGTCAGACCTTAAACACTTGATTTTTAGATCCATTTCATTATCAACCATAGATTTAAATGCTTTAAACTTATCTAGAGCTTCTACTTTTTCTTTGAGAAATGTCACCCAAGTCATTCTAGAGTAATCATCTATTAACAACTTAAAATACATATCACCTTGAGAACTTCTTGTTCTAGTAGGTCCACATAGGTTTGTATGCACCAACTCCAAAGGTCCTATGGTAGAGTATTCTTTAGTTTTGAACCTCTTTTTTGTTTGTTTTCCAAACTGACACTCTTTGCAAATTTCATTAATAGGCTTTGTAATTCTTGGCAAGTCTCTCACAGCATGAGTAGAGCTAATCTTCACTAGGCTATCAAAATTTATGTGACACATTCTTCTATGACACAACCAACTTTCATCAATTTGTGACATAAATCACTTACCACAAGCACCTTTGAGTTGATGAACATTCCCTTGTATCCTTGTTCCTATAGAAACTAGAGTTTTGGAGCTTCCTTTTCTGACTTCACAACCATCGTCTTGAAACACTAGATCATATCCTCTACTACACATTTATCCCACACTGAGAAGATTATGTCAAAGACCCTTGGCATAAAGAATGTCATTTTTCTTATGCTTTCCATCATAACTAATTGAACCTTTCCCACAGATCTTAGTAGATGTGTCATCACCAAACTTAATGTAAAACCACCATCATACTTTTCAAGTTTTAAAAACTTACTCTTATCACTTTTTATATGATTTGAGCATCTGATACATGTCAATTATCTAATAGTTTTTCTCCTCTCTCACATGAAAGGAAGTCAACATAGTTCCTTAAACATTGTGACTTGTTTCAGAACAATTTTCTTCACACATCTTTCAAGTTTAGTATAATTAGCTCCAACATTCAAAGCCATGAACACGCATTCATCACTTTCATCATCTAGATAGTTTGATTCCTCATCATCAGATATACCATTATCTTCTTTAACATAATAACTCTTCTTGAAAGATTTACCTTTATGATCTTTTTGTTTGTCATTTGAAACTTTTCTTGGACATTTTAGAGCATAATGACCTATCTTTCCACAATTGAAACATTTGAATGGTAGCTTACCTCTATATTTTCTAGCACCCTTTTTCAATCTCCTTACAAAATTTTCTTCCACTTCATCAAGATCATCTAGATCAGATCCATCATTCTTCTCTTTCTTCTTGACTTTAAAAGTAGTTTTTTTCCTTGAAACATCTTGGTTAGACTCTCTTAATTCAAAATTAGTTAATGCACCAAACATTTGATCTCTAGTATGCTGATCTAGATTCTGAGCCTCCTCAATAGAAGAAACTTTAGCACTATAAGATTTAGGAAGAGTTATCAATACCTTTTTTATAACTTCAATTTCCTCCAATTTTCCACTAAGACCATTGACAACATTGATAATTTCATCCACCTTGAGGATGTACCCTCCAATACCTTCATCTTCTGACATCCTTAAGGTTTAAAATTTGGCTTTGAAACTCTGCATCTTTGCTTGTTTGACCTTAGCATCTCCTTCATAAATACTTTGCAACTTTACCCAAACCTCTTTAGCAGTTTTGTAGCTTATCAACTTCACAAGTTTTGAATTAGAAATCCCACTCAAGATAGCATTCCTTTCTTTTCCATTATTCTCATAATCCTTGATATCATCTTCACCTGTTAGATCAATAGAAGGTATAGTATATCCATCTTCAACTGACTTCCATACACCAAACCTTAATGAGACAAGGCTTTCTAGCAGGCATAATGTGTTCCATCAAACATAGAGCTTTGACACCATTCTTGTGCACCATATAGATATACCTCAATTGATTAATCTTCTTCTAGGGAGCCTCTACTCTTATACCAATTGTTAGACACACAAAACAACTGAGAGAGGGGGTGAATTAGTTGTATATTAAAACCATCATTAAACTTCAAACCCTTATTATGCATCAACATGAATATAAACAAATGAAACATTTCAACACAACAACAACCATACATAATAGAACACCAAATTTTATGTGGAAAATCCTAATCAGGGAAAAACCATAGTGAGGATTAACTCACATATATATGAATATCAACACTAATTACAAAAGGCTCACTATCAAAAGGGATCACTACCCAAAGGACTCACTATCCAAAAGAAAGAAAGGATCACTATCAAGGGTTCACTGTCCAGATAGAAAGAGAATAGAAATAAAATGTTACAAGGGCATTCACTACCTCAAAGCAATAGGAGAATCCACCACAACCATCTGCAACCTTCAACTCACTACCTCTAGCAACTTTAGGCACACTAAAATGTAGACACCTTTTGCCCATTGCTTCTGGTAGTCTTAGGCATTCATACTCACACTCAGATCACAACACTTGATCACATACACATCATTTCACATCACACAATATACCTCACTTCTCCAATAAATTACCTTGCATATATATATCTTTGCAACCTCAAACAATCTTCTCCAAGTCAGCCTCAATGAAATGCATGCACCTCAAACATTCAACCACTAAATAGGTCGACACCAAAAACTTCCACGATGAAAAGAAGTGAAGGAAGAACACACCAAGGGTTAACTAGGACCCAAATCTACACCAACATGCTACACCAAGCTTCTACAAACCACAAAGCACATCCACAAGTAATGCTAATGCACCAGGTTGACGAAACCAGTATTAACGCTAACATGCAACCACATTCACATTTGACCAAGTCCAGGAACAACCTACAAACCACTTAGCAACATTACACATCCTGGAATATTCCAACACCAACATTATACTCAAAATCATTGGCATAAACACATACAACTAAGAACATTATCATCTTATGCAACCAGTCAAACTATCACTGAGACACAACAATGAACCAAGCTTGCGGAACAACTGAATACCAAACCATCCAAGGGAAGATATATATAAGCATCATTAGCATATTCCCAAATTTGTAAGACAAGAAACTTCAAGACGGAGAAATATGGAGCAATTCCATTTCTCCTAGACAACCTTCTACACAAGCCAAACACTGTCAAACACATCTTCTATTGCCGCATGATCCAAAGCCTGAAACTCTAGATATAACACCTCTTAACACTTTTGAACATTACATCCAAACTGCACAAGCACATCTTCAAGCATGAAGAAATACAAATCACAATATAGAACAAACCCCTGTGCGCATTTTCTCAAAAGCACTTGGAAACCAAGTGACCATGCTACATCTGCAACACCTGCTCAACACCACAAACACCTTCTCATCATAACCACACTAGAGGTTGACATAGGTTGACATCAATGACAAAACTAATGACAACATAGTGCAACACAACAAATTGCTAACTTTCTAATGGAAGAAGTAGATTTTTTTTACTAAAAATTAGTCAAAACTACATGAGCAATATGGCGATTTGGTCATTCAATTAAAATAGAACAAGTTTTCTAAAGGGTTAATTACTTTGGATGAGTTGCGAAAAGAAAAAATGAGCATGTCCATCAACAAAAAAGACTATGAAGAGGTTGAAATCTCATAAGACAAATTTCTGAAGGTTAAAAGACATGTACCAAATCTAAAAGATAAGCTTTGTTTGACCTTTGTAAATAATATGAAGATATTTTTGCATGGACATATAATGATCTTAAGAGTTTTGATCCTAACTTTGTCCAACATACTATTAAACTAGACCCAAATATTTAATCATAAAATACCAATTCTAAATCACAAAATATATTGTTTAATAAATTGCTTGATTATTATTCAAAAAGCTAAATATTTAACCCCTCTTTCACTATTTAAAAAATAATAATATAACTACTATCTCAATTATATAGTCCATATAATATAAGGTGCTTACCGGTTATTTCTTATTTACTTCATTTAAAAAGGTATGTTTTATTTCCTTTCACTTTTCAATCAAACTTGTAATTATTATCAAGCGTCAAATGGGTCCAAATAAACATTTCAAGTGTGATT
This sequence comes from Sequoiadendron giganteum, assembly GCA_007115665.2. Taxonomy (NCBI): domain Eukaryota; kingdom Viridiplantae; phylum Streptophyta; class Pinopsida; order Cupressales; family Cupressaceae; genus Sequoiadendron; species Sequoiadendron giganteum. The sequence goes on along the minus strand of CM021108.1, from coordinate 226,338,578 downwards.
GATTTAGTTTGTACTCTTAACATGTTTTAACACAATTCTTCAAAATCCTTTCCAAACTAAGAACAATTACGGCATGGGAGCTCGTGAACGGTGGGGTGGTCAAATGAAAGCTTGACAAGAAAGAAGGCCCGTGACTCCATCATCATAATCACAATACAGAAAAATTTACTCACATATGAAATGCCTCTCAACTATCAATGGAATGAGTGACACTTGATGCTGTCATAGACGTCAACTAATACAGATCTCTGGTCTTTGACAACGACCAAGGAAGAGTAGAACATCATTGTTTTGATAAAATCACTACTGTGGATAACAAAGAACTGTCCATATAACGTTTCTAAAAATTCTTCTTTGTTTTAGTTACTATTTTTATACGGTTTAGGGTTATGAAAATTCGATAAATTTCAATTTTAAGTTTTAATTTGTTTAAGTTGATCATCTGAAATCACATTAGATTTTTCAGTAAGATTCATTTATCAATTTTTGTTTGGATGAACCATCTAAACAAATGAAAGCTTAAAATATGATATTTAGATCAAAATATGAAAACCCAATCCTCGCTTAATTCGTTTAGGTTATTCATCTGAAATCACACTAGCTTCTTAATAAGACTCACCTATTAATTTATTTTTGAATTAACCATCTAAACAAATCAAAGATTAAAATATGATATTTAGATCAAAATATGAAAACCCAATCCTCACTGAATTCGTTTAGGTTGTTCATTTGAAATCTCCATAGTTTCTTAGTAAGACCCACCTATTAATTTCTTTTCAAATGAATCATCTAAACAAGTCAAAGCTTAAAATATGATATTTAGATCAAAATATTAAAATCCAATCTTCATTTAATTCATTTGGGTTGTTAATCTGAAATCACACTAGCTTCTTCACTAAGACCGGCCTATTAGTTTTTTTTCAAATGAATCCTCTAAACAATTTAAAAACTTAAAATATGATATTTGGATCAAATCTAAAAACCCAATCCTGATTAAATGACATTGTAATTCTAGAGTTAAATTCAACAAGCAGAAGATCTAAAAAAGACCCAAATCAATTATTCATGAGACCTAAGTCAATGAGTTTGACTCGTAGATTGAATCAGGATTGATAGATATTTTCAAGCCACTAGTATTTTATCTACCCATTGCAAAATTTGTGGCGAACATTTGCCAAGTTCAACTCAACTCTATTTTCAAACCAACTATCATATAAACAATAATTAAATTGTCTCTACTTGCAGAATTCTACAATTCTGCATATGATGTTACAGGGATGAGAAAGTGCACAATGATATAAAAAGCAATATTATATGTATCACCAAAAGACGCCATATTGTTGCTTTTACAGATTTACAAACAGTTGAAGACTTGTTGAAGAAGACCAGAGCGGCCATCTTCATTGGCGAACTTTCCCAGCTGGTAAGAGTGAATCCTGATATGGGGACCTCAATATCTGTACCCACTTGGAATCAAAGTGTATTTATAGCCATATACGGTCATATGGATCTTCCTTTTACTTTTTATTGGTATAAAAATACCAAAGATGTATTGGATAGAGGAGGTGTTTGACAAGACTTGTGCTTGACAGGGTGGGCAACATGACATACGGAGGGCTCAAAGGAACATAATAAGACTAAAGATAGGATAATGTCAATTGAGGGACATTTTGGAAGGAATAATTTGTATGTACCAGATTGGTCCTATGTGGGATGCTTTTTCATAATGCCATCTCCATGTTATATTGATTCCTTGCCTCTGAACAAAGGTACCCATTCCAGTCTCTTCAATCTAATCTCTGTACGATTGTGGCCTGCATGGGTGTTGGGGTATCCATGTTCTTCTGTACTATTTAACAAAAAAAAATTATGGAGTGGGGCCTGTGGGGTTTCACCTTCATATTATCTAGCTGTTCTTATCAAACTAAGGCTGATTTTTTTGAGTTTTGTCCCCATTTAGGTGTGCTTTCAAGCATTTATATGAGGCATAATTTTTATGCGTATCTGATTTGAGGGGATAGGGATTTGATAGGGTGTTCCCTTGTCAAATAACTAATAGTTCATTGAAATAAAAGGTAGTTTACATTATCAATCCAATATATATATTTGTGATTTTAATGTGTTTAGAAAAATAGAAATCTAATAAAAGAGGTTTGTCATTTAAGATGTACAATTAGCATTCATTTTTTTGAAATTAGATTAAATTTATTAAATGTAAATAAGATGAAAAGTAAATGATAATAATTTAATTGATAGCTATTATCGTAGAAGAGGTTATATTTACTTGTACTATATCATTGTCATGCAACAATTCAACAATTTATAAGGATTTCATAATTTGAACATTTTTGTATAGTATAAAGGATTTCATGACTTTCATCTTTCAATTTTGGTCTTTTAGATTGTTGAAACTTGAAATAAAAGTAGTATTTTTTAAGTTACAAAGGGATTTTTATGTTTTTAAAAGGTTTTATTGATTATAGTTTTATCTCACTTTCAAATTATAGTTTATATAAATTAGAGGTCAACTTAGACATAATAGACAATAATGCCCTCAAATTCTTGCTCCCATATTTCATTTCAATGTGTTTTAATATTATCTATTATTAACATAATAATTATTGTAACTATCTTTGATCTATTAATTATAGGTTAATGTGTCTTTATTTTCTAAAATTTATGGAAGAAGTGTTAGATTTAAATCACATGTTCATATGCTATTTCATTATCTTATTTCAATATATTATTATAATAACAATACATTATTATTGTTCATATCACACCCAATGTGGAGCTGGTGGACGAGAATAAGTGTCAAGTTGAGGAGGATGCTAGAAAGAAGAGTGCTAAGTCGGAGCCTCTAAAGGTAAATCCCCTTTCTGAGGACTTTTCCTATCTCAATGATAATTCTACCTCAATGTTTGAGCTGCTGGACATGGCTAGGGTTAGGGCCACTGAAACTTTTAAGTTAGCTAAGTGGACTCTTCAGGAGTTTAATAAGGTTAACATTAAAATAAAGGGTTTGAAGGAGAACTTGATGAATATTCTAAAAGGCTTGGTGTTAGATATTCTGATCGACATAATTGTGGACCTTGAGGGTTCCTTCCATGACTTCAAATCTCTGTGTGAAGAATGATTGTCTGGTTTAGAAACTAAGATATTGGAGACTAATGTAGACATAAAGAAGCTTTTCAATGCATGTCATATTTCAGTGAAGAATAGTGCAAACTCTTTGGAAGTCCTGTTCCATAAAATTAGTGAGCTCAGTGATGACCAATTATATTTTTCTAAATTAATGGAGAAAGATCACTCGACCAAAGGTAAAGGAAAAAGAATGTGTGAAAGAGGATGGTAAAGGCCCTGGTATTAGAGGGTTTGTTGAATGGAAGAAGTCCATTGAAGCTGAGAAGAAAGAGTTGCTAGACATGATTGAAGTGTATAGGATCCAAGAGCTTGGGGTGGCCAACACCTTAAGTAGTATGGAAAAGTGTTCTGCTCTCCCTTTTTGACTGATGTTTGTTTCCTATTGGGTCTCGATTTATTTCCTGTTGGTTTGTCATTTTGTTGCTATTGGGTGTTGTTGATAGTTTATTGTTTTTCTCTCATGCAACACTCTCTTTATTTTGTTATTTTGGGTTTTGGTCTACTGCTGATATCTTATTACAATATATTTTTAGCAACATTTTGTATCTTAAGTTGTAAATGGTTTTGGGTCCCTCCAAAACCTACTTTTCCCATATAATCAAGACAAAAAATTATTATTAGTTTTTTCTTATTTTTGATTTAAAATAAAACCAACACATAAAAAAAGTTAAGAAAATGGTTAAGAAAAATAGCTTTAACATGATATTCACTTAATATCAATCATTCATTGATTATAGAAAAAAATATCACTTGTTTAATAATTTAATTATTTTAAAATATCTCATAATAATAATTCTATTAACAAAAAATTTCACAATCTTAAATAAAAAGAACTATACTACATTTTTCTAGTATGTTTATTAATTTGATTCTTATAATTTTTTAATTCAATAAGTAGGACATAATATGCTTGTGAATTCACAACATATTTAAACAAAGAAAAATAACACTCATGTGAAGCCTAATTATACTAAATGTATCATCTACCTCCCACCACTAAAGGGATTAGATCTCTAATAGAAAAAATCACATTATTAAGTTCTAGTTTTAACTTGATCACTAGTCACATGATTGAAATGTGAGTGTATTTGAACCTTAATTTATTGATAATTTTTTTAACTATAATCTAAAATATTAGATAAAATAAAAAAAATTATAATATAAAAATTTATATACTAATATTTATGACTAGATTAAATAATATCAATATTTTTAAGTAATTAATTATAATGTTAATAATTATGTTTCGAGGATAATTTAGAATTTAGATGTAAAGAATCTATTTAGTAGCTCTCTCCTTTTTGAAATAAAAGTGAATAATGAAGCTAAGTGGGAATCTATTATAGTTAGCATGATAATCACAATTTATCTAAAATTACCTAAGCTTGTAGTAGAACGCGATTCTCAAATATTAATTAATATAACCCACACTAGTAAGAGTTCAAATTGGAAGTTATATAAATATGTGAAAGATTTAAAAATGATATTTTATTTTTTAAATGTACATATAATGTATAATTAAATTCAAATTAGAAATTTAAATGTGTATTAAAATTTCTATACTTACCTATTTCAACACACTATGAGGTTTGAGTGACAAATTGATGAAGAATGAGAGTTAGGAACATAAAATCAAAAAAGAGGTAAAAGATATTTGAAATAAAAAATAGCTATTAGAAATGTTTGAAAATAAATTTAAGATGCATTTGTAGAGTTGTAACAATTGGAAATGGGATGAGGGAAGCTTAGCTATGTACCAAAATAAATTTCAATAGGTTCTAAGACAAGGGATTGTTCATTTAGAAATCCTACACACAAGTCTAAGGAGATGACATTAGGTGGTGGTGATTTCCTCTATGTTAGAATGCTCCAAAGAAATTTAGGGAAGATTCAAGATGACTTGTTGATTACTTTTGAATATGGACACCTTTCAAGGGAACATGTAGAGAATAGAGAAGTTATAAAATATGTTGAAATTTATGTTATTGTAAATCCAATCACCACTATTGTGTATGATTTGTATGTGGAAGAACACATTCCTTTCTCTCATGTTACCTCCATATGGACACATCTCTCTTGATAATATGGATAATTTCCTCCGCTCCCTTTCTCGCTCCACACTCCATTTTTCCTTTGTCGTTGGTCCCTTTCTTGCTCGTCCCCGCTCCACGCTCCATTTTTCTTTCACATCTAAACTTGAGAACTTTGAATGTCATTTAGAGTGGAATGTTGAAATAATTTCATATTCCTATCTGCATTATTGAGCCATTGAATATGGACTTTTGTTTTCAAAAAATATCCTCTCTAATAATTAAATTATGCCAATCTTCCCTAAGAGATTTCTCTTGTTGAAAAGTATGCATATCAAAGACACCAACAAAAAATTATCCTAAATATCCTTTAACTTACTAGAAATATATTCTTTTTTATAAAAAATGTTTCCAAAATTTAATGTGGTGCATCCTCTAACTTTATTTTTCACAAGTTTGATCTTTTGAGCCAAAAAAAACATAGGGGATCCTTGGACAAGAGTATTCCACCGATCCAAAACAAGCTACCTAAAGTCTAGATTGGATGCCCATATTATTTTATACCTAATAGGGTAGGGTTCTTTTCTATTTTTATTATCCCACTAGAGGAGAAGGGGATTATGATCAGATCTCACCCTAAGAAGGGTAGTGAGAACAAGATTAGTTAGAATATTCCAATAATTAAGGATAAGGAATATATCTAGTTTTAATTAGATGAGATTATTTCACATTCTTCTATTATCTAACAAGTAAAAGGACTATCATCTGGATCAACATCAATGAGTTCAATGGACAGAAGGAATTCTAAAATATTAACCATACTATCAAAATAGTCATCAAGACCACCAAGCTTTTCTTAGGGAAAGAGAGGGGTAGTAAAGTCACTAGCAATCATCCAGTTATAGTTGAATTGACTACAAAGAACATAATTAGTCAACTTAACCCAAATATATTTTCTATCCTACATAGAATTATGAGCATAAATATTAACCAACATCCAATTTTTATTAGTTATCAAATTGGAAAAGGATAGATCACAAGGCTATTTTTGTAAGTCTAAACCAACCTCCCAAAAAGGAGAGTAGGGTTCCACATAATAACTATCCCACTTGAGGAATCATGATTATATATCTTTTCATCTTATCTCATGCTTGTACTTTGATGAAATTCTTGCATTTTAAATTAATATTAAATGATAAAAAATTATATATTACTTGTTCTCTCTTCCAATTAGTTGCTTCATTTGCATGTAATGAGTTGGAGGGCTAATATAATATCACTAGTTTTATTTTATGGTTATGATTATAATATCTTTTCACCTAGATTCCTATCCTTAATTACTCTATTTTAGTTATGATATCTCCTTCATATCCCTACATCATTGTCATTTTGATATGATGGATCCTTTGTATCCCTTGGTTATGATGGATATTTTGTAGCCCTACATAACTCTCATTTGGTTATAATATATCATTCATATCCTTATATTATTTTTTAGTTGTAATGGCTCTTTTGGGTTTTGTTGGAACCTCAAAATTTTGAATCTTATTTCATGCCTTAGCCAAATTTTCCCCAAATTATAACCAATTTGAGACATCTGATAGGGCTGAAATTTATTAGCACCAATGGGTAGATCATGAGAATTTATGTTTGGTTTCCTTTTGTTTAGGGACTGGTTGCTCTTGATATTTTCCTTTCTTCTCCTTTTCTTCCTCTGAAGAGATATCATGACCAATTTATGATTTCCTAATTTTATTGGTGACTATCCTATTCTTTTCGAATTTCTTGGCAACAACATCTATGAGTATCTTTTGATCATCAACATCTTTCCTCCTATAATTTTTATATTTTTTCTGATTCTCATAGATTTTTGTGAGATAATTATCTTGGTGTGTTTGTCACACTTGATAACTTACACCAGATAAATCATTTATAAGAGAAGAATAATGTTGCTCAATCTTAGTTATGAAAGAACTAATTTTATTTTGAATAGAAGAAACATTATTTAATTTGATTTAATTTTTTAAACAATTATTTTTAGTACTTCTTAAATCTACAGCCATGTCATCAATGTTTTCTTGGGCTGAGATCATCCATTGGGCTATCCAGTTTCCCTGGGCTTTTGAATTCTTTTTTTCACCTAGATCAACATGAAGCATTGCTTCATATTTTCCCTAGATAATTTTTTTTTATCTAGATTGACCACTATCAAAAAAATTGAGGTTGGCCATCTACCAAATTTATAGCCAATTACCTCTTGTTCTTTCCCTTTCATCTCTAGTTTATATATACTTTTCTTTTCAACTCCTACTCTAGGGAATTTTTCTCTAATCATGCCATATTTCTCTCCCATCTTGATAATCTTTATCCCTTTTCCTTTTTTGTCAGATCCTTCTTCTTCCTTTGGTGTTAAAGCCAATTTCTTATTGACTTGTCGGGCTAATCTATCCATGAATTCAAGATTTCCACTCAGATCAGAAAGTGTAGCTAAGGAAGCTCACGAGGGATATGGATTTACAAAAGGCTGACAATATAAGGTAAAGTGGTTGGATGACCCTATGGATTCTTCAGGGTTGTAATCCATATATGGTTTGTTGGAAGTACTTGGTAAATTTTTGGATAAATAATATGACCTAGAAGACATACTGGGTCTTTCGCTTGTCGATTCCTCAGGTTACTCAAACAAATTTTCTTGGGGGATAGATCATCTATACTAGACAACCTATGACTCTGTGTACTGGGTCTGTTAGATAACCATTTACTAGATGATATTGGAAGCTCTTGAAATCTGGATTGTAACTAGTTAATAAGCTTTTCAATAATAGGGAATCCTATGTCAAACCCTGTGTGGTCTATATGATGCCCATAGTCCAAGAAATTTGAGTTTCCTTCTGGAAAACTTACCCTGGCAGGAAAATTTAAGGGCAAAAACACAATATTTAGTAGCCTATAGATGCATCTACCACCTATAGTTGTATATTCTAATTCAGGTTGCAACTCAACACCTTTAACGTACAAAAGCAAGCAAAAATTTGACTAGACATATTTATCATTAAGACTAATGGTGAAATTTGGGCGGATAACTATTCTAGCATCACCTCCTTTCTCATCATAAGAGGATCTAGTGAGTAGTCCTCAAAACTGTGCTATAGCTACTTGGTCCCAAATACGACATCGAGTGTCGATTAGACTACCAAAATACTTAGCTCCTATGCCATAGTTAAAATGAGGATGGATAATAATAGATCTACGGAGGAAAAATGTATATGAAAAAAAACTTTTGTTTTCCATTGCTTAATAAAAATAGAAGATAGATTGGATAGATCCCAACACCATAAACATGGAGATTTATCTTAGATTAACACATAGAATTCATGGTTTTGGCCTTAATTCCCTTTTTAGGGTATAAATCTAAGATTTTTATTTTTGGAAATTTAAAGTTCCATTTTTCATCAACATATTCATCTTTATCCTCAAAGTAGTTATGTATGACAGAAGAGAGTGAGCTACTAGCATTCATAGACCTTTGACTTGCCAGTATGGGTAGATAAGAACTACCTAAATCTTTTGATCCATTTGCTGCTATTTTTTCTATCTTACTTCCCACCCTTCCATGCATATCCTTCAGCTTCAACATGGGATTTATAGTATTACTACAGGTCCATAACTACTCATGATCATACTTGGCAACTTTCAGTTCTAAATCCTTCCACCAGAACTTGCCTCTAGCTAAGAATACATAGACTTTCCCTACTTATGGAAGATATACAAAATCACAAAAATGATGATGAGGACAAATAATCCTATGATGTAATAAATTTTGGGAATAATAAGTTATTTGCTATTAAAGTATTCAACATAAGAAGAATCTTCAAATCTCAAAATATATTTTGACATATTAACAAACGAAGGATTCAATACCAATTTAGAATATACCTCAACCAATCAATGCTTTATTTATTGGCCAACTTGCGATGTGATATGCTTTATGTTTGATATGCATATAGACTTATGATAATCCAGATCACTCGTAGTGCATGATGAGATCATATGTCTAATATGCTTAGATCGATGGACTCTATGCCCTATGAAGCTCTAGATTCAAACCAACCAATTCTAAACACCTAAGGCGGCCCTCTTGCCCTTATTTATATAGGGAGTGTGGGTAATGCAAGCTTGGAATTTTACAAAGTAATTTTGAAGTCCGACCATATGATAGTGAGACGCATTTGACCCACCTACTGCACTAAGGAGTAGAGACCTGTTAAGCAATCTGTCATAAACACTAACTTAGTGGAGAATAAAGATAATCACGTTTATGATACATGTGAGTGAGAAGGGCCCACTTAATACCCATACGTGACTATAGGGATCATGCGTTTTATGACAGGGTTGCATCTTGTTGTCACATCTTAACATGGGTGATGTCATGCAACACAAACAAGCCCATGTGCTATCTTCCATTTAGACGTTCATGTTTTCTCCATACTAGTCTAGACATTCATGTTTCCCCATACTAGTGTAGTTTGGGTCTAGTTTCTTCCACACTTGTCAAATTTGCTCTTGTTTTTTGCAATAAGGTTGGAATGATGAAAATTTACTATGTTGTTTTGCAAACTTTAAGCGGTCAAGCGAACTTCACCTTTCATGTTTGATCCAATTCACATGCTTTTTCAAGCAATATGGGCTAGATAGGTCCATCTTCCCATGCATACTTCTCAGTCTAAACCAGACAAAGTTAAGTTTAGTTGCACTAGGAACTTTCACATTGGGTAGATGAGGGGTATTTTTTGCAAAGGCATTTCAATAACTCAGCTGAGTTACAAACATTGGGCGAGTGGGTCCTGCATTGTTGATTTCATTAGGTTTTACACACTAGCCAATGTAAACTTCTATTTTCAAGTGCACTTTATTGGTTCAAATAGATTTTTCTACTTGGGGTAGATGAGTAGTTCTCGACAAGTACACTTTAGCTAGATTTTTTTGATATTTTTGTGGGAATTTAGTAAACTATTGGTTTCTAATTTTTCTCCACTAAATTAGATGTGTTTCTTGACCAGCTCAAATGGGGTTTTTTGCCTAGGGTAGATGGAGATTAGATTTTCATAGTGACTTTGTGGCCACATTTTTCATTCCATCATCCAATTTTTTGATGGATCGACTATGTGCAAAGGCTAATTTCACATGAATCAAGTCCTAAGGTTCAGTTATCAACTACCATGTGTCATTCAAAGAGTGCTCTTGGAGCCACATCAAAAACCTTGAATTTAACTAAGTATGGAATTGTATAATCTTGTGCATCTTGAAGAGGGTCTTAATGGGTACTTACAGATATAATTTGATCCAAGTTTTGATACAAAAAAATGAGCAATTTATAACCATACAAAATTTTATTGTTCATCAAAATATTTATAGGTTAGATGGGTCTATTTGGTCTTATGATTTTTCACATCTAAACTTCCTTCGTTCACTTGATAATGCCTTTTTTGCATGTTCACTTGATAATCTTTTTTCCACAAGGTATTCAAAACTCAAATGGGCTAAGTTAAAGTTTTCAATTTGAAGGGGTCCAACTTCCCAAAGGTACAAAATGATAACATCATGGTGATGTAATCCTATTTGAAGCTACCCAAGTCCACTTGTACAATCTTGATGATGTCATGTGTAGGGTTCTCATTTGAATAGGAATCTCTCCAAGTTTTAAGGTTCATATGTAGTTGGCTTTTTTGTGGTGAATTTTTGCAACAGAAAAATGGAGGTTGAATTTTTGTGGCAAGTAGATGGGAATCAACTTTTTGCCAAGGTATAACATTGAAGGGAGGTATTGCAGAGTTTGGCATGTGAACCAAACAAATATTTGATGTGAACTTTACCTAATGAGGGTCACTTCTCCACAAATCTAGATGATGATGGTTTTTAAAAAAGCGATGGTCTTGTAGATTTTTTGGTACATTAGGATGTTGTAGGTTTTTTGTGGTCCAATAGAAATGCTCTCTTGCTAATAGGTTTCTAGCTTGACCCAATGGAAGTTGAGATTTTTCCTCATCCTAATAGTGACTATTTTTTGATAGAAGGAGCATTGTACATGTTTAGAAATCATCTAGACCTTTTGGGGATAATGATCAACATCTAGACATAGTACTTGAAGTCATAATTTTTATAAATATATTTCATGTAATTTTCACCACTTGGCAAGGTCATGACTTCCTCCTTGAGACTATTTCTCATGCCATGTCCCAATCTAGGTTAGATTCCCTCATTTACATGGGGGGAAAAAATTTGTGATTAGGTTAAGGTCCTTAAAAATCAATTCCATCTACACTCATCAAGGCTTACCCATTCTTGCAACTATTGGAGCTCGATTTAGGAACTTTATCTATAGACATTCAAATCATTTTGGCATGGATTTGATGGATTATGTAGCACCCATACTACATTCAGTGTTTGCAGAAATTTTTCCTAGCAATATTAACTTCCTAGATGTAATTTGGGCATAAGATGGATTGCTTCCAATTAATAGTTGCCCACTAGTTCAAGCATAAAAATCTCAAATTTACATTATAGGGTGTTGTATAAAAGGATAAATCCCTAGTTCACTTAGATAATCCATTAGCAAGGGATAGCATTGTCTTTTACATAAATTTATACGAGCATTAACTATCATCAAGTAAAATCATAAGGCTAGACATAGGCATGGATTTTTCTACTTGAAATTTCTTCCAACTTATACCAAATCATTGTATCTATCAAGGGGAATTAATAAATATATGATTTGGGTACCTAATCAACTTCTCTTCCGTAGTATAAGAATAAGGTGAAAATATAGTTTATTTTTGTTCCCTAACACAATAAGTTCTTATAGTACTCTTTAACACCAATATATATACATATAAAAAATAAAACATATTAGAAAGATATGAAGTATGAAGTTCAATGCTAAAAATTGCATTCAAATTACATAAATATAGTCAAAATTATGTATGTATAGATCAAGATTATAAACATGCTAAACTAAACTAGAACATACTAAAAAATAGCTTATAATACGTTGTTATAAAGATTTAATAGAAAGTTTCAAAATTGAATCACACAACACATATTATTATAGATCATTTTATTCATTACATTTTAAAACTAAATACATACATCCCTCTTTATCAAATTAACATTAATTTATTTATATATACTAATAATATTTTAAGAACAACTATAGATTAATTGTATGTTAAATGAATTTGAAAGAAAAATGTTTTGGATAGGTATATGCACATTGGAATTTAACTTAGGGTACTTTTGATTTTACAACTATCAAAAGCTCTTTATAAATATAATCTTCACATGTATAGACTCATAAATTTGTACCAAAAAGGATTACAATAATCGAGATACATGTGCCTAGAAAAGTATTCTTATGCATAATATTAACTAACTTAAAATTGATACATAGGACATTCAAAATAAGTATAACTTAAATGGTTAAGTATCACATCCAAAAATAAGTATAAAATTAGATTAATAATTAACTTAATACTTTTAATGTCAATGTTTTTAAAAGGGTTTAGTCATTCACACTATTGTATGCTAATTATTTAACAAATAATAAGATTTGAACTCTTTATAAAAACAAACGTTAATTTTTTCTTGCCTTTCAAAGAAATCAAAGGGTTGTAATATTGATCTTTGTTATTTAATAAAATAATATTAATTTTTTATTTATTATGAATCTTAAATAATAAAGAGATGATTTTTTTGGTGTATTTCAATATAATTTAGTGTTTATTTATAATATGATTTTTATTTTTTTATAAAATATTATTATATTTATTTAATATACATAATTTATAGATAATGATATTTATTTAAAAGTTGTTATATTTTAGTATCATTTAAAATTTATTTTATTAAATTTTATTATGTCTAGTGGTATTCTATAATGACATCAAAAGGTGAAGTATAATAATATGAATACATTAAATAAATATTACCTTCTATTTTAATTTTGATAACCATTTATGTCAAAGTATAAATTTTTAACAATAGATATGAATAGTAAAATGTAAAAGAAATCATTTTTTAATTTGTTCTCACATCATCTTTCTTCCTTAAACAAAAAGTTAAAAAATAAAAAAGTATTTTTCATATATTCTTGATCTATTCTAGACTAAGCAAATCTCAAGATAAATAAATTTCAAAAAATTATTATTACTTGCTCCCATAAAAATAATTTGATTTCCTATCATTTGAAGTAGTTTAAATTAATAAATCTATAATGTAATAAATACTTTTTTTTATTATTAATTAAATATTATTTAAACAATATATAAAATTATTGAAATTATTCATTTTCTTAAAAAATTAGTATTATTAGTTTAATCATATATTTAAGATGAGTAAATAATTTATTAATTTTTTTAATAAAAATATTTTAAATACATCTATCTAAAAATCATTCCTCATTAAGAGATATCTCTTAGATGCATTTTAAATAGATATATTTAAGACATCTATACTCTTTTATATGCTTAAGAGTTATTTTATTTTAGTTTAAAATTATTTAATAAAATTTATTTCATTTTATTTTTTAGAAAGTTATTATTATAATTATAATTTTTCTTTTAAATGTATGAATGTTATTTAATAATTTTTGTTAACACATAATTATTTTATTACTCAATACAAATAATTTAATTTAAAAATATATATGCATACTTGATAAATAAATATAATATTATTAAATTATTCTAAACTTCTTTAAATTAACTTTAAATCTAGAACATTTTGTAATTTGATGAGTTTATAAAAGTTGAATAAATCGAGGTCCCAACCATAGCTATATTAATATCGTTCTCAATCATTTAAAGTTGTCAAATTGATAATTAATAAATTATTTTAATGCTTGATCATCATCTATATCCTTTCTAGGGTATTTTATGAATCATACCAAACTCTTGTGATATAATTTTTCTATGAATATGCATCCTATGAATTTATTCAAACAAGTGTCATAATCTTTCTTATGTTTTTATCATTCATAAAAAAACATTTTTATAATTTGAAGTCAATAGAAAAATGTGGTATGAGTTACAAAGGTTATTATGATCCCCTTGAAGACAATTTTTTTGTCCCTAATGTCACCAAGGTCAACTAGTTTACTAAACCAAAAATAGAGGTTCATTGTATTGAGACAATCTTCTAGTCTCTCAGCTATATATGAACTAAATAAAAGGTAAATGAATCATACTTATATCTCATGGTCAAGTCAATAATAAATAATACTAATAGATCCTTCTATAAGAGGGGGAATTTTAATTTAAACCATGAAATTAACCCTCTTAAAGTTATTCTTCCTTTCCACAACTAACTTCAAATAAGAGCTACAATATAATACCATTATTCATGTACACACAAGTCAAATAAATTTATGTTATTTTATAATATTGTCCATTTTAATTGAGAATACATATATTTATTTCATTAATATTAATTCATAGATGATATTAAAAAAACTATCTTAATATTTTAAGAAATTTTAAATTTAATTTTAAAATAAAACATTTTGTATGAATAATATTTTAATAAAAGAGATTTTAATAAAAAATGAAAAATAAAAAATAAAATATTTTTCCTTACAATTTAAGGGTATAATACTCATAAGTTTCCATAACAATATTAAATGAATTGTCTCACCAACAAAACTCTCCTAAGAGATTTATAAGAGATAGAAAAAAATTCAACATTCACATTTCCAATTCTATTTGAATATAGTAAAGGAGATCAAAGCATTAAATTCAAGTCCACATGAAACCATTGTAACTAAAATAAATAAATATAGTAAAGAATGGTGCATGTCTATTTGAACCATGAATGTGGATTAATGAAAAGACATTATATTTTATCAAGGATTATTTAAGAGAGAATAGCTTATTTAAAATATATCAAATTAGTTAGTAGGATGAATTTGTAAACATCACCTCATCTAAATTTAAATATACTATAAGATTAATAAAGATATAAACATTATTGTTAGTTGATAAAGTTCTGAAAAACTTTGAAAATTAAATGTTCTAGACATGTCACTCCTGTATTTTTTTGATGTTCTTATGATGAAACTCTACATATAAAAGTTACATGATGTATATAATATTAGATCTTAAATTTTCTTCATTGAATATAAAATAAGAGCTAGATGATAGTAAAAGTGTCTCCTATGAAGCTAGAGTATATAATCAACTACAATAAGTGTTGATAGATTATTATTCAAAATGGAATATTTTTCCTAATAATGATCAAGTGAATAATTTACTCACACATTTTAGAGTGATACAAGAGAATCATAGGGGTATTGCAATCTTTCATCACTCAGAACTCTTTTGAAGAGAATTATGAACACAATCCCACTTTTTCCCATATTTTGCCTAAGTGTTTCAAGTTAAATAGCCATCAGACTTAACCTTTAACTCCTATCACTTCCCCCTCATGCCATCCTTTCATCCTTTTGATCACTAAAGTCCTAATTAGGTCTTTCAAGATTTGCCTATCTCAAATTTTTGAACTTTGGGGATCAACCTTCTTCCTTACCTCTTGCCATATTTTCATATTAGAAAAACATTTTCTTGATCCTAGATCTCTACTTTTGGATTTTTGTTATTGGGCTTTTCTTCTAGCTTTTGTCTTATCTTACGATAAGACGTAAGCCTTTCCTCTGATCACCGAAGTCTCGATGGATCCTTTGAAAGATTCTACTAAGTCTCAATTTTTCAGCCTTTAGGTATTGGATTTTTCTCTTACCTCTTACTTTCTTTTGATAAAGAAGTAAGCCTTCCTCTCAACTCCTAACCTCTGATGACTTACTTTTGAATATCAGGAATCGGGCTTCCCTCTTACTCATTGTCTTATATTTATAGAAAGGCGTATATATCCTCCCTGATCTTCAATGCTTGATAAGAAGCAATCTTTCAGGGTATGCAGTTTTGGTGTATTTATTCACCGTATGTAGTGTGAAGTAGACATAATTCTTATTTTTGATGAGGATTCTCTTTCAGGGCTCCAAACTATTGAATGCTCAAATAAGTGGTTCTTTTGAGAGTGAAGGTTTGATAATTTTGGATGAAATGACATGTTTTCTCATCAAAGCACCATTAAAGCTCAAACAAAATTCATAGCTATCGATTCCTATTTTTGGGGCTCAAGGACACATTTAATGCACCTACTAAATTTTGGGGCAATCTTGTCCCTGATCTTCAATGCTTGATAAGAAGCAATCTTTTAGGGTATGTAGTTTTGGTGTATTTATTCACCGTATGTAGTGTGAAGTAGACATGATTCTTGATTTTTGATGAGGATTCTCTTTCAAGGCTCCAAAATATTGAATGCTCAAATAAGTGGTTCTTTTGAGTGTGAAGGTATGATAATTTTGGATGAAATGGCATGTTTTCTCATCAAAGCACCATTAAAGCTCAAACAAAATTCATAGCTATTGGTTCCTATTTTTGGGGCTCAAGGACACATTTAGTGCACCTACTCAATTTTGCAAGTGGATTCAGTGGCACCCATACTCATTTATTTATTTTTGTTGTCCATTTTGATGTGATTGATGCCTAGATCTCTAATTTCATAGGGGATTTGGATGCACTTTTTGGAAACATTCAATATAAGGGTATGGATGTTGAGTGTTGATTTTGCTTCCTATGCACATATATTGAGTTATGTATGATCTATAAAGAAAATTTATGTTTTTGTTCTAAGGGTTCTTCCTCTGGCTCCTCCAACAATTTTATGTGGTAGACACTACATTTCTACATTCTGCTATTGTAATCTTGGCTTCATAATGTTATGTTAATGAAATTGACCTATCTTACCTCCTCTTGGCTTCAATATAAGGGTATGGGTGATGACTACTGGTTTTTCTTTCTAGGCACAGATATTGAGTTATGCCTAATCTATAAAGAAAAATTATGTTTTCATTCTAAGGGTTCTTCCTTTGGCTCCTCCAATAATTTTATGTGGTAGACACTACATCTCTACATTCCACTATTGTAATCTTGGCTTCATAACTTTATATGAATGAAAATGGCCTATCTTACCTCCTCTTGGTTGTATTATGATGTGTATACTCTCTTACCTCCATATTCAAAGTTTTTTGTGCTATTCTATTTATGTATGATTATTGATAGGCTAAAAAAGGGGTAAAAGGTTAAATATATTTAATGTTTAATAAAAAAATGTATTTTGGTCTTGTTTTGCCAAAAAATGTATAACTTTGAAGAAAAGGATAATTTTGTGCTCATTTTGGTCCTACTTTAGGTCCCCTTTCATCAATAATCACCCTAAAACAACATTTATAGGCCCCTAAGGTTCATTATTTTTTACTTTGAGGCCTATTTAATCTAAGGAATTATGCAAGCCCTGGCAAACAACATCCAAAATATTAAAATATCACTAATCCCACTTCAAAACCCCTTGGTGCGATTAGGTCGCCCAAGTTGGCAACCTAGTCCTTTTTAAGGATTTTTGCATTTTTAAGCGGGAAAATGTCTATCTTGCTAAAAATTCCTGATGGGTGTGAGCTCTTAGGTCAAAATTACCTACAATTAGGTATTGTTGCTTATAAATACATGTTTTTAGGTTATTTTTCTCTCTCTCTCTCTCTTGGTCATTTTTCACAAGCAACTTCAAGAATCAAGTGCAAAACATCTTCCTCAAGAAGTTTCATCTCTCTTTCATAGCAAAGTTGAAGCTTTTGGACAACAAACTAGGGATTTTGCTGGTCTTCAAGCTCACTTCCCATTCAAGATCTCACATTTCCAAAGGTTGAACATGGATGCATATGGAGAATCATGGAGAAATCTAGGTTGAGGTGGTGCAACTAGCCACCAAATCACACCAAAAGACTATTTTCAAAGTGACTCCATCTTCCATTTTCAGCCCATCTTCAGATTTGAGGTTTTCTTCCCATTTAAATTCCTTTCACATTAATATGTAATGTTGTAGGGTTTCTTGGATTGAGGTCTTGCATCATACAAATCTCTTTCATGCATCTTATTCTAGCACAATAGAATAAGGTTTTATCTTATTTTAGGTTTTCCTAGTTCTAGACACACTTAGGGCTAGGGTTTATGCAAATTTTCTATCTCTTTACAAGTTTAAATACAAACTAGGGGTTTGACCAAGGAAAAACCCACATTAGAAACCCAAATATACTCTATTTTTCAGGTTAGTTTGCAGGTTTGAGTCCGAATTCTCATGAAGAAGCAAAGTGCAGATCATAGGCTTGTATGTCCACTTTTAGTTTTTCAGAAAAGCTAAATGGGTCTAGGTCGCCAATAGTGGTGACCTAGTCCCATTGGAGGTTTATGTTAAATATTTTTGTAGATTTGAGTACCTAGTTGGCCAAAATGGAGTCCACAACAATTTTCCATAAAAGGACTAGGTCGCCCATCTTGGCATAAGTGTTCCAGTGGGCTCAATACTCAGATTTTTTAGATTTCTTGAGGCTTCCACAACTTCCTCTTCGGTCTACAATAGTTTCCAAGTGCAATCATCTGATTTATTAGGTTATATTGCTTTGAATAGTCTTTATTTTGTCCTTGTTGCATTAAATCATGTGTTTTCCAGTAATATAGATTTCATTGGATTGCATGTAATAGTTAACTTCATTTACAAGATTACAACACTTAGTATAATTCATCATAAGAACATCTCAACCCTATTTCAATTCCTAGCAATTGAAGGAATCACAAAATTTATGCTACCCACAAAGGGATGTCCTCTTCCTTGTAGGTGAAAACCCTAAAGAATTGTAGGGGACCCTTCCCTTTATCATCTCAAAAGCATAAAATTTTGTGGCTCATTTTGGTGAACCTACATTTATACACATCTTACTTTTGATTTAGTTGATGCTTTATTTTAGATTAGTTACTTTTTGTTATTTAGTTGTCATTAGCTTAAACATATTTTATTGTAATGGAATTTATAAGTAGCATTAGATCTTTACAAGTTTCATTTTCTTCTTTAGTTGCTAGTTCTTTTAAAGAAAATTCAGTAGAACATGAAAAAAAACATAGAAACCTCACATGATACAATGCACACACTTCTTCACTTTAGGAAAACTATATCATCCAAAACTTTTAGTAGTGATGATTTGGATAAGTTAGATGAAGCCTTTCAAGGCTTCCTCTCACTAATTCATCCACTAAGGTTTTTGATGATAAAGTCAAAACCACCCCTCCCTTTCCTTCCAAACCTTTTAGTTGTGATGATATGGGTATGTTAGATGGAGTCCTTCAAGATTTCATTTCACCTAATTCATTCACTATGATTTGTTGTGAACAACCCCACACAAAATATGTCAATGTCATCCAACCTCAACTTGTTCTCTACCCACCTTCCCATAAACCTCCAACCCCATCCCAACATGAGTTTACCCTTTACCCTCCCAAGCATGATACTGTTGCCCACACTCATTATACTTGCAATAACCCACATCTCCAACAACAAACTCCCTCAACCTCCCTAGCATTTCCCAACCCCATCTTACCTATGAGACCCTATTTAAACTCACAACTTAGGGAGTATGATTTGATTGAACAACTTAAGAACACTCCTGCCAAGATATCCCTTTAGGATCTTCTTTAGAATTCCCCTAGCTATCATTCTATGCTTCAAACGACATTGCAATAGATAGTGATACCTCCTAGTACAAATGCTAATGATGTGGCAACTCTCTTACAAGACATGAACACAACTAATGTGGACATTAGTTTCTATCAACATGAGCTCCCTCCATTAGAATTAAGACAACAAAATGAAGCCTTTATGATAATAGCCCAATATGATCAGATAGGTATCAAAAGGACCCTCGTTGACAATGTCTCTACCTTAAATGTGTGTAGTGTGAAGCTTCTTGATAGGTTACATATGGATAGATCACAAATCCAATCAGATTCCTTATCCATTAGAGGATTTGACAATGTTACAAAGCAACCCCTTAGTGTCATCACCTTACCCATTACTGTCGAAATGGTAAAGTTGCAAAATCCTATTCATGTCATGCCCTATGACCTTTCTTATAATCTCCTCTTGGGAAGACCATGGATACATGAGATGCATGCAGTACCCTCAACCCTTCATCGCAAAATGAAATATGTCTATAATAACAAAGTTTACCAAATTGACATAGACCCCGAACCTGAGAGTTTCTTACAACTTGAAAAGGGAACTTCAAGTCCTCTCAATACCTTAGTTACCACCTTCAATATTTCCCCTTCTGAGAAGGATCAACCAAAAGATAAACCTAAGTTTAATTCCCTTGGTGATGACTGTGGATCTTTAGAATTCACCCCTTCCTTTATGGGTGAGTGTATTGTCACACGAAAAGAGGATGACCAAAAAGAGAAATCAATTGTCCTCTCTACCCAATAGGAAGAACACCCTTCCCACACATCTACCTCATCTATGTTGGAAGACAATGCCACATATACTACAAATTTTGATGAGATAGATTATCAACAGCCACCTAACCCACAAGAAATGGAAAGAATTTATGGATGTGGTTATGATCTTGTGAAACAATTAGGCTACAATGGTAAAGGATGAGGAAAATATGAGTAAGGAATTCATGTACCCATTGAACCTAATACACAAATAACTAAGACCGGTCTAGGTTTTTCCTTTTCTAAAGCTACAAAAGCCAGTCAACAACCCTCGCTCCACATCAACACTATCAAATGTACATCAAGAACCAACCGCATGCTTAAGAATCCTAAATTCCTTGATGTGGATTATCCCCTATTCACCTATGTTCATGATGATGAAGATTTGAAATTAGGTGCTTCAGATAGGCCTTCTCATTCCAAGAGCCATGCCTCTTGTGCTATGATAAGTTATGAGATCACCATTAGCAACATTTATGATACGCCCACAATCATGGAACCATATGATCCTGAAGTTCCTAAGTCCAATGCACTCCCTTTAGGAGATACCCTTGAAATACCCATGGATGTAGATGATAAAGACAAAGTCATTAAAATTGGGAAGTTCCTAGACGATGAAGAACAAGAGGATCCTGCAACCTTGCTTCATGCCTTTCCTAAACTATTCATTTGGAAATATTCCAATATGCTAGGAATAGATCCAAAGATCGTCACCCATAACATTGTCCTTTTCGAAAATGCTAAGCCCGTTCACCAGAAGATATGAAAAATGAATCCTAAGATCACCTTGCATGTTAAAGGAGAGCTTGAAAAAATCCTAGATGCAGATTTCATTTTCCCTATTGATTATTCTCCTTGGATATCAAAAATTGTCATGGTGGCCAAACTCGATAATCGTGTTAGGATATGTACATATTTTAGAGACTTGAATAAAAACTCTTTAAAAGATGACTTTCCTCTTCCTAACATCAATATGATCATGGATTCCAATGTTGGACATTCTTTGTTATCCTTTATGGATTTGATGGATTTTTTGGATATAATCAAATATTCATAAACCTAAAAGATCAATACAAGATGGCCTTTACATCTGCTTGGGGAAAATTTTGTTGGGTTATGATGCCTTTTGGTTTAAAGAACGTTGGCGCTACCTATCAATGTGCAATGACCTTAATATTTCATGAATACATCCATAAAATCTTAGAAGATTATGTTGAAAACATTCTCGCTAAATCCTTAACACGCCAAGATAATGTGAATGCCCTTTCACAAATATTTGAGCACATGCACAAATATAGCATGTGCTGAAATCCCAAAAAGTGTGTCTTTGGAGTAGATAGTGGTAAAATTTTAGGGTTTATCATATCTCACAGAGGCATTGAGGTGGAAACAAAGAAAATTGATACTATAGTTAATATGCCACCTCCTCGTAACATCTCCCAATTGCGTACATTACAAGGAAGGACCCAATCCATCCATCATTTTGTCACATCCTTAGCCAATCATACATTTCCTTGTACGTATCTCCTCAAAAAGGATGTAAATTTTGATTGGAATGATGATTATAAATAGGCATTTGAGAGCTTGAAGGAATGCCAAGCAACTCCACCTGTTTTACAACTTGCTATACCAAACCAACCTTTCATCCTTTATATAGTTGCTTCAACCCATGCTCTCATTGTATTGTTGGCTCAACAAGACACCAACAACAAAGAGCATCATGTTTATTATATCAGTAGAACACTCCTAGATTATGAGACCCGTTACTCAACAATCGAAAAACAATGTTTGGCTCTTGTATTCACTACTAGTAAGTTGCGACATTACCTAATCAACATAGAAATACAAGTAATGACAAAGTTTGATCCTCTCAGATATCGTTTATATAAAATGGATCTTTCAAGACATCTCACTAAATGGGTCATGTTAAGCGAGTTTGACCTTAAGTTTTTTGCTCAAAAAGCAATCAAAGGCCAAGCCTTAATTGACCATTTAGTCGATGCTCCTTCACCTTTAGCGTTACCTACCAACAACTCTTTCCTTGATGACAGTATGTTCACCAAAGACCTTCCTACATGGAAATTGTACTTTTATGGATCCAAGTGTCGAACAGGCTACGGTGTTGGAGTTATTTTAATTCCACCTATAGGTAAGCCTATTCCCTTATCCTATCACCTCAATTTCCTATGTACAAATAACACAGCTGAGTATGAAGCGTTAATCGCTAGATTGCACACTACTTTAGTCATGGGGGTCAAAGATATAAAGATCTATGGTGATTCACAATTAGTGATTAAAAAAATCAATCGTCTCTATCAAACTAAACCTAATAAACTATCACAATATAATGATCTCATCCTAACTTTGTTAGAACAGTCTGACTCATTCACCATTGATAACATCCATCAAAAATAAAATCACCACACAGATGCAATGGCTAGTGTGGCTTCTCTTATATCTCTTGTAGATCCTTCTCAAAAATCCATCTTCACCATCCACCCCATTATGAAACCCATTGTTTGGTGTTTCTGCATAGCGACAACTCAGACAGAATAAAAATTATCCTATCTCTCTTGAAAGGTGGATCTCTATGAACAAAGAGATAACCCCAAGGTCTCATGGGTGTCAGTTTATGATAATGTAGTGGAACAAACTCAATGATAAAATATGAATAAGCTGGTAATCACTAGGGGTCTTACATACAAATGCTGGAAGCTCTAAACTCATTAGATTTTAAGATATGGTGATGCTTTAACTTCAAGTTCTAACCTTTTAATAAAAGAAACAAAAAAAGATGAGGGTTTCAAAAGTTCTAATTGTTAACACTACTTCTAAGATTAATCATGCAAATGATGAAATACCTGGAATGGACCAATCCCTTAAACTAATTTCTATTCGACCCAGGCTATACCTGTAATTTTGGAATAAATAGTGCAATCTTCTAAGGTGTTAAAGATTTTCAGGTTGTGGGCATTCATTCAATAGGACTGAATGAATATATGAAGTTGAACTAACACATGAATATGAGGTATAGGTTAACCTTGCACAACATTCCCGTAATCAAGAAGTTGCCCAAAGTATGCACTAGGGATTTCTACAACACTCCAAACACTAAATCACAAACATTACTAATTAAACCTAAGATATATCCAAACATTTCCAAGCGATTTGAAAGATAGAACAAGAAACATGCAAGATTATTCAATGCAAAGGAGGTACTAGTCATAACATAATGTCTACACTTTGTATTAAATAATCATATTAGCAACAATTTTGGTTTGTTACAACACTTGCTTGAAATGTGAAAACTAACTTCTAATCTTCTAGAATGCTACTCTACTATTAAATCTATAGATTACAAGTCCTTTGACTTAGTCTACTATTCCGAATCCAACCTAGCTAATTCCAACCCAACCGAACAAATGAGGTAGAGCACCATACTTATAGAACAACAGGCCTGCGTGAAGCAGAGCTAGGGTTACAAATAAACTCGAACATAAATCAAATCGGCCATGACAACCAACAATAACCTGCTGTCAGGCATTGAATGCAACAAGGACCCCCATCAGATCGATTTGGGATTGCACAAAGTCAAGGGAATGGATTCTCTAGCCACACCCACCAAAAGAATTCACCCTCATGAACAACAATGTGTGCAAAAACACCAACATGGAACACAAGCCACCAATCAGATCTGAGTTGGGAAAGAAAGAGAATGACCTAGATTGAACAAAACTAGATTGAGCCCCTTTAGATGATGTCTGCTGGCCATTAATGGCCACCAACCAAATCGATCTTGCATGCAGTAGTGGGTTTCATGAGAGTAGCCGCAAAGTGCACTTGACTACACCCGCAAATCACACAAAATCTTCAAAGTACACCCAAAAAATCCTAGCTCGATCCAGCCTGCAATCAAACGAGCCACCATTAATGCTCAAAACATCACCAAAATCCAAGCAAATCCAAAAGAGTTCCTAAGGCAAGAAAATCAAGCATAAACCTAGGTAGAGGAAAATCACAAGTAGAACAAGAATTGAGACACAAGACAGGTAGAGGCAGAGGCGGAACGGGAACCAAAGGAAAACCAGACGAAGGTGGAAACAAAACCAACCCCGGTGGAAGCAGAGGTGGAATGGGAATGGGAAAGGGACCATGAACTCTACCAAAGTTCAAAGAAAAATTCCATCTCGGTCCCGGCCCCAACAAAACAACAAAAAAGAAAACCGAAGAAAACCCAAGGGTGAAGAACCACCCCGAAGGCTGAAGAAAAACAAGATAACGAAAGAAACAAGAATGCAGGAGGTGGAGCCAGAACGAGAATGGAGATGAAACTAAGAACTTAGCCAAAGTTCAATGTTCAGATCCATCTTGGTTCCGCCTCCGACAAGCGAAGGAAAAAGTGAAGCAAAGAAAAAACTAAGGGAGGAAAACCAACCCTTAGAATGAAAACAAACAAAAACGAAGAAGGAAGCAAAGAGCGGGAAGAAAGTGGAGCCAGAATGGGAATGAAAATAGAATCAAGAACTTAGCCAAAGTCCAATGTTCAGTCTCATCCTGGTTCTACCTCTGACAGAACAAAAGGAAACAAGGAAAAAAAGGGAAAGCTAAGGGAGAAAACCACCCTTAGGACCCAAACAAAAAAACCAGGGGAGAAAACAAAAGGAAAAATAAGACCACCCCAAAGAGGACATCCTCAAGAATTCAAAACCACCAGTAACTCAATACAAACTGATCAACAACCAAGGCAAGCATCAAGGATAAAAACCCCAAGATTTTCAAAGATAAGCACAAAAGAGGGGGCAAGGGGGAAGTCACAGAAATGGGCCAAAAGGCAGGCCAACAGAGGGTCAAAGTGCCTGCATATGCATTCCTTTTCCTTTCCTAAGTTGCAGCATGGACCGAATTCAGTTTGATAGGGCTACCTAAAGATTCCAACTCCAAAAGCAACCTATATAGAGCCTCACTACCAGTCAGGTGTCCATAGCCCTGGTGAGGTTATCATTGTGACCCTCCCTAGCATAGCTCTACTGCCAGCCAGGCGTCCATAGCCCCGGTAGAGATACTAGGATACCCTTGAAAAGGTGAACATTTTTTTATTTTAAATATTTTCTTTTGATATTCTCTTTTGAGATTTGCTTTTAAAGCTTTACTTTTCACCTTGCAGGCAATGAATCCCACACTCAAGGATGAGGACCACAATGACACTGGAGCAAAATTTAAGATTTTTCACCTAGTCAGACCTCCTGAAGACCATATGCAACCTTGGAATTCTTAAGATTTGTGTGAAGATATAAGACCCAAATATATTCCAGAATTTAACTTAGTCAAGTGACACTAACTCCCAGCTCATGCAACATCAGATGAAGGAAATCCACCAGTTTGAATGACTCTAAAAAGATGATAATAGTTTGTAAGAGAAATACTAGAGCAAACCCAAACAAGCAACCGGTTGCACAAATGCAACAAGCCCAAAAGAAAGTAGGAGAACCCCACAAAGAAAACTAGCAGGAAAAAACAACCCAAACAGACCAAAGCAAACCAAGACCAGAACAACAGACATGCAGAGCGGAGCAAAACCAAAGGAAACCCAAACCAAAAGCAACAAGCAAAACAACATAAAGGAAACCTAATCTACTTATGTATAAGGAGAGAGCTAAGAACAACTCAAGACTAGAAATAATGCTTTAAATACTGCCCATTGACAGGTAGTGGGATATCTCCTCCAGTGAGGGTTTTCAAACGAAAGGCATTATCTCCTAGAATCTTTGTGATCTAATAAGGGCCAAGCCAAAGTTTGTCAAATTTTCCATGCTCGCCCATTTTGTCATGGGATTTATCTCAGTAGAGAACCAAGTCAAAGATTCTAAAATATTTCACCTTGGCTCTCCTATCAAACCATCTCTTCAATATACCTTGATGTTTGGCAAAGTTTTCTAGGGTTTCATCTCTTCTCTCCTCAAAGTGCAATAATTCAGTTAAGCGGGCTTCACACTTATCCTCTCCATCATAGTATTCATTGATGAATTGCAAGGTAGGGATCTTCAGCTGGATGGGATAGATAGGTTCCAAGCCATACACTAAGTGATAAGGGGAGGTTCCTAGGGATGTTTTCTGTCTAGTGCAATCCACCCAAAGAGCAAATTTCAGCTAGGTATGCCAATCCTTGGGATTCTTTTCTAGTAGTTTTCGGATGACTATCAACTGATTTTTATCGGAAGAATCAGCCAAACCATTCCCCTATGGATAGTAATTGGATGCAAATTTTATGGCAATTCCATGGTCATAAGCCCAGTTAAAAAACTTTAATGATGAAAATGCAAAACCATTGTCACAAACTACAACTAATGGACAACCAAAGCGATTGACGATACCTGATTCCATGAAATTAATTACCACTTCAAAAGTTCAATGTTTGCAAGCAAGAGCTTCAGTCCACCTAGTAAAATAATTATTTATGGTAAGAATATACATGTGGCCTGCAGATGAAGATGGGCTAATTGAACCTATGAAATCCATTCCCCATTGTGCAAATGGTTTTACCTCTATGACAGGCTGAAGTGGATGAGATGCACACCTCTCCCTACTTGTTGTAGTTTGACACACATGGCAAGTTCTCATGTGGTGATGTGTGTCCTTGAACAAGGTAGGCAAATAATAGCCTACCCTTAGAATCTGATTTGCAGTGGAAGGTGTTGAACCATGGCCTGTGCCATATTTATCATGAAATTCAGTCATTACTCTCCCTTCCTCTTCT
Organism: Sequoiadendron giganteum; assembly: GCA_007115665.2. Lineage (NCBI taxonomy): Eukaryota > Viridiplantae > Streptophyta > Pinopsida > Cupressales > Cupressaceae > Sequoiadendron > Sequoiadendron giganteum. Next base: position 226,311,219 of record CM021108.1, on the reverse strand, counting down.
TTCCCTAGGCATCTCAGGTAGACACCTTCATGATTTCTCTTGTATAGGACAACTCCCTTCATCATAAAACTGTGACTTTTCAGACATAGAGCTCTCCTTTGTACTGAATTAAGGTGTTTAGGACATTTCCGATTCAACAAAGTGTAGATAATGCCATCATACCAATCCCCCGAAGAATCATCCTCAAGTTTATAGTGTTGAGCTACAAGGTCAGGGTCCATTTCTACGATTGTCTTGGTCAGTTCATGCCCTCTTACCAACTTCATGGGTTGAATTTCAATATCATATTCTTGTAACATAGTTACCCACTTGGCTCTGCATTCACCCAACTCACTTTGCATCAACAACAACTTGACTGAAGGATCAAGGACTATAACAAAGGCCTTGCTTCTCAGTATATAGTTCCTAAACTTCTTCACAGTTCAGATCAAGGCATAAGCCTGCTTTTCAACATTAGGAGACCTCAGTTCAGCATCCTTCAAAGGTGCACTCATGAATGCTATGGGATGTTCATTTCCTTGATCAAAATTTTTTGTCAACAAGCCCGCACATGAGTGATCGGAAGCAAATGAATAGATGTAGAATGGATTAGCATAATTAGAACACACCAAAATAGGGGCCTCAACAATAGCTCTCTTGATCTCTGAAAATGATTTCTTAGCCTTTGTATTCCATTCAACCTTTGCTTCTTGCTTCAAAATGGAATTTAATGGCTTGATTATTTCCGAAAATCTAGTGATAAATTTTCTGACAAAGTTAATCTTGCCAAAAAATGACTTCATTTCTTTCTTGCTTGCAGGGGGTTGAATTTTCAGTATTGTCTCCACTCATTCAGGATCAATGGCAATACCTTGTTATGAAATAACATGTCCTAAGATATTTCCCTCAGTGACTCCAAAGATGCACTTCTTTGGATAAAGTGAAGTACCAAATTCCCTGCACTTTTGGAATACTTTGCATAAATCTACAACATGATCACTTCTCTTCTTGGAAAAGACTGTCAAATCATCCATGTAGATGATTATGCACATTCCAATGATGTCCTTGAAGGAAATATCCATTTCTCTTTGGAATGTAGCTCCAACATTGATTAATCCAAAGGGCATTCTTTGATAAGCAAATGGTCCCCATTTTGTAGTGAAGGCAGTCTTGTGCCTATCCTCATATTGGACCATGACTTGATTTTATCTAGAGTACCCATCCAAAAAGGACATCATATGAGATCAATTGACAACCTAGAGCACCTCATCCAGTGAAGGGACTGGATAATTATGTTTTTTTGATGCTTTGTTTAGGTTCCTGAAATCGACACATAGTCTGATTTCTCCATTTTTCTTCTTGACTGGAACCAAGTTTGCAACGCATGTTGAATGTATTACTGGGAATATGATTTGTGCTGAGAGTAACTTCTGCACTTCCTTCTGAATAATGGGCTACAACAAAGCATTGATTGGTCTTTGTCTTTTCCTGAATGGCTTAACATTTGACTTGAGGGGGATAGTATGTGTAAAGATCGAAGTGTCATATGTCCTCAAGTCATCATAGCTCTAGGATATCACATCCTAATATGTGTGTAAGACATCAATAATTCCTTTCCTTTCCTTTGGAATGCACACCTTACCAATAAAGACATTCCTAACATCACTTTGGGTCCCCATGTTGTATGTTTCACATTGATAGTTGAGGGATTCCCTTTCCATTTTTTTCTCTTGATCTCTTATACTATCCAAATAAAAGATCCTTTCCAATTGCACCATGCCCCTTGGGATGGTGTTAGTTTTCAAATTGAGGACTCGTTCTAGGTCAATTTCGGCCTCTTGAGGCTCAACCTCATCAATTACTTGAGAAGAAAACACATGATAGGTAGTGATAAAATCAAGAATATGCCTATCATCTGCAAAGACCTGAAAATTGGTGACATTGCCAAGCACCGAGGGTACTAGTACAAGTTCCATAGTGCAATTCTATAAGCCCGAAAGTGATAAGGGCTGCAATGTACTTGTTGCTTGTGCCAAAGAATTAGTAGTTTGATTCTTACTCTGAGGTATCAGCTGAATGTTGAAGGCATCAAATCCTTCAATAGGATCTGAAATTCTATGTCTGTAATTGGCCATCCTTCTGTCATGACATGAGTATTGTTTTCTCACCTGCCTAACCACTAGCTTAGAATCTCCAAACACTTGTAGGATTTTAAATTTCTTTCTCAATGCCATTAGTAGCCCATGAACTAGAGCTTCATACTCAACTACATTGTTAGTGCATTGGAATTCGAGTATGTGAGCAACAAAGTAGGTTTTACCTTTAGGAGTGATTAGCTCCAGCCCCACTCCAGCACCTTGCTTGGATTTGGATCCATCAAACCTTAATGTCCAATAGTCATTAGCTCCTACTTTTCTTGGGATATCTTTGTCCTTGTTGCCACCCAGATGCTCTTCAGGAGGTTTTGGATCCTTCCTCTTTTGACTATTTTGAAAGATCTGTATGTTTGAATCAACAATTGGGGTTGTGCTAACATGCCTTTGTATCTGTTCTACTGTAGTTTGACACAAGCAACATTCTAGTTCAGAATGAGGAGCATCATGGAATTGGCACCAATTAGGAAGAAGCAATTCTTCAAAGTTCATATTTCTACCCAACTGAATCTGATCTTCTACACATTTCTAGATAAACTCTTGTAAGTTATCCAACAAATGGAGTTGTCTATCCGCTTGATCATCAAGTTTTTTTGTTAGTTCAAATTGCACTTTGGAGCTGTTGGCTTCTGATGTGGGTTCACCAGAAGAGCTTTGCAACATCAAGATTTCTTCTGTGTCTGAAGCAAGAGAGGCTAGGACATAGTTCCCCATACTGAATTCTGATACCAGTATCTCATTTGAAGTATTCTGATATTCAGTGATGACATACTTCATTCTTGGTTCCCTCTCAATTCTGATCTGATTTGGGACTCCTTTCCAAGGGAGCCACATGTCGGAATGATCTATGGATGTGTATCCATTTAGTGCCTTGGTGAAATATCTACCCAAGATCAGACCATAGGTGTCAGGAATGTCAGCTACCTGAATATTAAGCACTTGTTGCACTCTAGGATCTGAGGCAACTTGCATGGGAATCATATTTAGTTCTCCTACAATGTTCAACTCTATTTTGTCTAATTGGGTGACTTTCTTTTGAGAGGATGCAGGGGTAATACCAAGGGCCCTACAGACAACAAATGGCATAAAATTTATGGATGCCCCTAAATTCAACAGGCAATTGTGCAGATTTTTACCAAATATATGAATGGAAATAAAAAAAGGATGGGTTTCGATTTTTCCTTGGAATAAACTCAACTGTGAGTCAGCTTGCTCAACCTAACTCTTATCTTTTACTTTACCCCTATCCCTGGGTTGTGATGGACTAGGATCTTTGGGTGTCAGTGAACTAGGAGGCCTTGCAATTGCCTCATTGGTAGCTATTCCTAGCATTGCCATACTTGAATTAAAGGACCCAAGGACTACATTTCTGATTTTAGGAACTCTTAATAACTCAAAAGAAAAAAAGACTCACCTTTAATTTTTTGAGCTCCTCAGTGACATATTCTCCTAGCTATTCCACATTCATTTTAGTGTGGAGCTCCTTGGAATGACCAGTCTTCTTATCCTTTGTTGTATTAGCAATGCTTCCTTTGGAAACGTCTGGTTGTCCTTATTTTGTGGGGTATTGTGTTGGCACTTGAGGGTAAGATGGATTGTTATTGGTATGTGGATCTGACGGAGTAGTAAAATTGTGTGGAGGGGAAGATGTAGTGAATGGTTCTCCAGTTTGTGGATTCTTGTGGGGCTTTCTCCTCAGATCATTCTTTCTGATAGGTTGTTGAAACATTTTCACTTCTTCAACATCAACCTCTACTTCATCCAATGGGCCATTGTCATTCTCAGTTTCTTCATCAACTAGCTGAGAGATTTCATCTTCATTGAGCACTTGTTTGGCCTCTCCATTCTGGCTACTTGATTCCTCTTTTGGTTCATTCTCCTCATCCCTTGGGAAAGGAGCATGATTCAACACTAAAACTGGAGAATCATAGGGATTTGAAGGAACCAATTCTTGGCTAGTGGAGTTGTTTTCAACTTCATATTGGAAAATGGAAGCAACAGTTTGAAATTTAGGACATTCAAGCTCAGAGTGTTGACTTGTCTTGTGAAACCTACACCATCCAGACAAAGCGACTTCTGCTAAGTACACCCCACCTAGAGGTTTCTCAGGGTTGGAAGGTTGATCTAGTGGAGTGGGAACTCCTGCATTGTTAGGCCCAGTGTTCCATGGCCTATTCTACCTAGGTGGTTGTCTTCTTTCAAATCCTTGTTGATTCCTATCAAAGTTCTGACTAGAACCTTGTCCCCTTTCAAAGTTCGGATTTCTATCATAGTTTTTCCCTTTGTTATAATTTGATAGCATGATCTTCTAATTAGCTTGGAGTTGATTTTTTTGGTTCCTCAAGTAGGTTACTTCCATGTTCAACTTCTTCACTTGCTCAATTAGCTCATCTAACCTTTCCTTGTCAGGATTGTTGTAAAGGACTGGATTCACAATGTTTGGGGAATAACTTGAAACTCCTCCAGAACCAGTAGACTAATTCAAAACTTTTGAGTTTTGCAAATATGTAGGGAAATTAGCTTGTGGCTATGAATGGAGGGGATGGTTAGCATTTTTCTGGGGATAATCGCGCATTGGTTGGACTTGGTTTATTGGATGACTCAGGTGAGGGACCAGAGGCAACTGTGGAATAGGATTCATTATAGGTGTGTGATTGGTCAGAGCCTGGTTGAGGGATTGGACTTGGCTTGGGTGAGCAGTTGGTCCTAGAGATGGTAGAGGTCCAGAAAAGTGTTGTCTCAGGTCTGTACTGACCTTAACAGCCTCTATATATGTGGTGAGCAAGGTAGTTGGTGGATTGGTTCTCCACTTAAGGAAGGTGGAGGTAAGGATGTCAAGGGCCTCGAAGTAGACCTCTAGGGTAGTGTCCTCATTTCCAGCATAAGGTGCTTGAAGTCTAGTGTATGCTAGGTGGAACCTATAGTTGAATGATCCTATAGGCTCATTAACCTCCCTTTTTACTCCAATAAATTGCATATATAGCTCATTAGCACTAATGAGAATCTTAAATTTTAGCAAGAATGTAGCCTCAAACTTAGCCCAATTAGACATGGATGCAGCAGGTAAGTGGTTATACCAATAAAAGGCCTCTTCACCTAGAGAATAGGGGAAGAGTCTGCATCCAACATCCTCATGATTAATCCCTCTATCTCTCAGATTGGTCTAAAAGATCCTAATGTGCTCTTCTATTGTCCTATTTGGGTCATTTGTATGAAACTTAGAGAAAAAATACTCAAGGTTCTTGGGCATAACATTGTAGTTGTTGAATGTTAGAGGTGATGGGTTATTTGCCAAGAAATCCATTGGTGGAGGTGGTAATGGTTGATGAATGACTAGCTAGGGTTGTGGAATGGAACCAGTCTCAGAATCAGATGAAGATGGAGTGGGTGGAGGTGACAATGGTGGAAATGATGGATTGGATGATGTTTCCTTCCTTCTTCTAGTCTTTCTTGACCTGGTTGGAGGTGGAAATTATTGAAACTCTTCTTCTTCTGCTCCTGGTATAGATCCGGTTCTCCTTCTAAGCCTCTTAGGAGAAATCACGTGTAGAAAACACTCCAGCTTTCTTATTCAGGCCCTCCCTCTAGCACCAATCCTATTGTTTGGTGTTTCTACACAACAACAACTCAGACAAAATAAAATTTATCCTATCTATCTTGAAAGGTTGATCTCTATGAACAAAGAGATAACCCCAAGGTCTCATGGGTGTCAAGTTATGATAATGCAGTTGAACAAACTCAATGATAAAATGTGAATAAGCTGGTAATCACAAGGGGTCTTATGTACAAATTCTGGAAGCTCTAAACTCATCATATTTTAAGATATGGTGATGCTTTAACTTCAAGTTCTAACCATTTAATAAAATAAATAGCAAAAAATGAGGGTTTCAAAAGTTCTAATTGTTAACACTACTTCTAATATTAATCATGCAAATGATGAAATACCTAGAATGGACCAATCCCTTAAACTAATTTTTGTTCGACCTAGGATATACTTGCAATCTTGCAAAAAACAGTGCAATCTTCTAAGGTGTTAAAGATTTTCAGGCTGTGGGCATTCATTCATTAGGACTGAATGAATATCTACAGTTGAACTAAGCACATGAATATGAGGTATAGGTTGACCTTACACAGCATTCCCACAATCAAGAAGCTACCCAAAGTATGAACCAGGGATTGCTACAACACTCCAAGCACTAAATCACAAACATTACTAATTAAACCTAAGATATATCCAAACATTTCCAAGTGATTTGAAAGATAGAACAAGAAACATGCAAGATTATTCAATGCAAAGGAGGCACCAGTCATAACACAATGTCTGCACTTTGTATTAAATTATCATATTAGCAAAAATTCTAGTCTATTACAACACTTGCTTGAAATGTGAAAACTAACTTCTAATCTTCTAACATGCTACTCTACTGCTAACTCTAATGATTACAAGTCATCTGACTTAGTCTTCCAATCTCTACTAATTCCAACCTAATCAAACCCTTACAAATGAGGTAGAGTGCCATACTTATAGAAAGATAGGCCCACGCAAAATAGAGTTAGGGTTACAAGGAAGCTCAGCCACACATAAAATCAGCTCCGACAACCAACAATAACCCGTTGTCAAGCATTGAATGCAGCAAGGACCCTCATTAGATCGAATTGGGACCACACAAGGTCATGGGAATGGATCCTCGAGCCACACCCACCAAAAGACTTCACCCACATGAACAGTCACGCACGTGAAAATACAAGCAAGAACACGAGCCACTGATCAGACCTGAGCTGGGAAAATGAACGGCTCAAATCGAACAACACTAGGTTGAGCCCCTTCAGATCATGTCTGCGAACCATTAATGGCAACCAAATAAATCAGCCTTTCGTGCAAAGTGGGTTTCATGACAACAATCACAAAGTGTACGTGACTGCACCTGCAAATCATGCCAAATCTTCAAAGTACACCCAAAAATCTGAGCTTGATCCAACCTGCAATCAAACAGGCCACCATTAATGCCCAGTACACCATTAGAATCCAAGTAGGTCCATTAGAGTTCCTAAGGCAAGAAAATCAAGCATAAACCCAAGTGGAGGTGGAACCAAAGATAAGCGGAGGCAGAGCCATGAGCAAAACAAGAACAAATAGCCAATATAGGTGGAGGCTGAGGCGGAACCAAAGGGGAACAGGTGGAGGTGGAACCAGAGATAGGTGAAGGCAGAGCCATGAGAAAAACAGGAACAAAGAGCCAAGAGAGGCGGAGGCAGAGGTGGAATGGGAATGGGAAAGGAACCATGAACTTTTCTGAAATTCAAAGCCAAATTCCATCCTGGTCCCAGCCCGACAAAATGACAGAAAATAAAACCGAAGAAGACCTAATGGCGAAGAACCAACCCAAAGGCTGAAGACTAACAAGACAACGAAAGAAACTAGAATGTGGGAAGTAGAGCCAGAATGGGAACGAAGATGGAACTGAGAACTTAGCCAAAGTTCAAATTTTGGATCCATCCTGGTTTTGCCTCTGAAAAGTGAAGCGAAGATAAAACTAAGGGAGGAAAACCAACCCTTAGGATAAAAACAAACAAAAACGAAGAAGGAAGCAAAGAGTGGGAAGGAAGCGGAGCCGAAATGGGAACGAAAATAGAACCGAGAAATTAGCCAAAGTCCAAAGTTTGGTCTCATCCCGGTTCCGCCTCCGGCAGAAAAAAAAGGAAACAAGGAACACAAGGGAAAGCTAAGGGAGAAAACCACCCTTAGGACCCAAACAAAAAAACCAGGGGAGAAAACAAAAGGCAAAAGAAGACCACCCTAGATAGCACATCCGCAAGACTTCAAAACCACTAGGAACTCAACACAAACTTAGCCACAACCAAGGCAAGCACCAAGGACCAAAACCCCAATATTTTCAAAGATAAGCACAAAAGAGAGAGAGGGGGGGGGGGGGTGGGCAAGTCAAAGAAACGGGCCAAAAGGCAGGCCAACAGAGGGTCCCCACTTTCAGAGGGCCATGTGTGCAAAACTGCACAATAAAACCCTCCATCAACAATAAACTTGATGATTTCCTTCCCACTTTTCTAAATAATTTTTGTGAATGGTATGATGCCATCTATAATTATTTAAAGGATGGTACTATTCCTAAACCTACAACCAAAAATACCCATATTCACCTCAAAAATTTAGCCACTAAGTATATAATCCTTTCCCATACATTGTACAAAATATCCTTTGATGGAATTCTTTTGCGATGTCTCAAGGATGTTGAAACTCATATTTCCCTCTAACAAGCCCATTTTGGTGCTTGTGGAGGACATTTTGGAGGAAAAACCTTAGTGCAAAAGCTCCTTCGCATGGGTTATTACTAGAAAAACATGGAGAAGGACTGCTATGCATATGTCAAGTGATGTCATCAATGCCAAGAACATAGCCATTTGATCCATGCTTCTGCTTTTGAGTTCCATGCCCAAATACCTATTTGGTCATTCTCTGTGTGATTGGACCTAATTGGAAAAATCTCACCACCTTCATCTGCTGGACATATGTTTATCCTTACTGCTACCAACTATTTCACCAGATGGGTAGAATCTATTCCCCTTTGATCTACAGCTGCTGATGTGATATGTAGTTTCTTATTGGAACACATCATCGCTCGCTTTGGCCTTCCTTCCGTGTTAGTCTCAAACAATGGTACACCATTGAAGAAAAATGATGTGAAGAAGTTTCTTGAGACCTTCCATATTCAACATCGATTTTTCACACCTCACTACCCATAGTCTAATGGTCAAGTTGAAAGTACTAATAAAATCCTAGAACAAATCCTTAGGCAGACTGTTAACCAAAACCAAAAATATTAGCACATACAATTGCAATATACGTTATGGGAATATCGCACAAGTGTTTTCTCTTCTACAAGTAATACACATTTCAACCTTGTTTACAGTACCAAGGCTATCCTACCTTTAGAGTTAGAAATCCCCACATTATGGATTTATCTCCAAGGTCTTGTCGATAATGAAACCTATGCGAAACAATGATTACACCAACTTGAAATGCTTGATGAACAACACATCAATTCTCTCGAGCATCTTCAATCTTACACTAAAAAATTGCAATGCAAACACGATATAGGTGTCATTCCTCAGACATTTAACAAAGGTGATTTGGTTTTATATGAAAACCGATGTAATACTACCACCGATTATGTTGACAAAGGCTAGTTCAACCATAATTGGTTAGGCCCCTATGTGGTCAATACGAATTATGGATCTGGTGCTTATACTTTAACTGAACATGATGAAACTCCTCTTAAAGACCCCATTAATGTTGCGCACTTGCATTGGTATTATGTCTAATCCTCTTTTGGATGGTATGAATTGCAAAGCAGTGTTGTTAGAGCTATGTGATTATATCCTATGGGATTTTCTCATTGCTTCATTCTTTTCAAATCATCATGCATGTCTCCTAAACACTAAATTGATTATTTCATTCATTTTATAATTGCTTTAGATTTTCATACTATTCAATTTTTATTCTTGTATGTTATGTTACTGTATAAGTGCATGACATACTCACTCTTTATGTTGTATCTCATTAGAAACTATACTAAGTTTTTAATTAGATCACACTAATCTTCTTAAAGCATGTAGACATTAATTAAATAATCCTATTTAATTAATCACATTGATATTTAACATCCACACATTAAATCAAAACATGTAACATCAAAATGCATATATATATATATCAAATATTTTTCTATACATATCATCATAATATACAATGCCAGGTCGAGGATTGTAATTACCAAATCCATCAAGATCTGGTACTCTCACTGCATCAGTAGTAGGACGATGAGAGATGGTCATGCATGATTGTAATCATGGTCTGCCAAATCTGATCATGAACTCCATCTCCTCCATCCACGCAAGTGTCACCCATTTCTCTCCTACTATCCAATCCCTCTATCCCTACAACCGTGCCACCTCTCTCTCTAGTCTCTGCACCTCTATTGGAGTCTGTGATGATTGTGTCTATGGTGAAGATCTTAATCGGTGGATCTGTCTCCTAAGGCCCTCATATGTTGCCCATAGTCCTGCGAAGGGTCTCAACATCTCTGGATCTCGCTCCACAGTCAGTGGGAGCACATAATCAGAGTCCATATCCTCTTCGTTGAAAGAGTTCGACACTATTTTAGTAGCTTCCTGATGGTAGAGCTCTCGCCAATCCTCTAAGGGCCCTACAAGATTGAAACAAAATTTAATTAGTACACATCATGATATATATATGCATCAAGTCATACATCAAAATATACATACATATGTCAAAATTAAATATAATCACCTATATCTCTGGTGGGATGAGAAATGTCCACCTCATCCTGTGCAGGGGGCATAAATGATGTGGTAGCCTCCCCTTTGCTATGAGGGCTAGTGCCTACCACTGCTGTTGTCCAAGATCTAGTCATATGGATGGGTGAGACCTCTCCCCACTCTTATCAGTCCCTAGCTACTGCCTCATTGTCATCACTCAGGGGTGGCTCCTGAACTCTATCCTCCTCCTCCTCCTCCTGATCCTCCTCCTCTCCCTCCTGTCTGTGATAATCTGGGTCTGCATCCTCATCATACTCCTCAGCAATAATGTTAGTAAATATATCTAGAGCCCTATATCGTGTCTCCTCAACTCTATCCTCCCTCTCATCTCCCTCATCTGGTACAAGTCCTGCATCCCCCACAGGCTCATCGATCAGAAACACCAGATCTGGTCGTGATGCTACCCACCACTCCTCATGATCTCAGGTGGCACCAACATCATTTGCCTCATCCATCGGTGGTTGATCATGATCATAATAGTCGGAGTCACTTTCGATGACATTGTTCATAGTGAATCGTGCTCTATCACCCAAAATCTGGGCACTCCGAATGGATCTCCTAAATGATGACTGTGGCTGGGGCAATGTTTGTACCTATCCAAACTATCTCATCACCCAATCATAGTAGAAGTTACATACTCTATGATCATGCCACCCCACCAAAAATCTATCCATCTGTAATCTCCTCAGCTATTTGGTGTGATCTGGCCACTATAATACTAGATGGTATGGTCTCCACATGATGTCATCCTCCTCCATTCAGTCGAATCTCACCCACCAAAAGTGTAGATCACCATACTACCATAGTCATCGTAGTGGATAACCAAATGCTCGTGGATAGCCTACCACTGTCAAATATGGGAAGAAAATCAGCCTGGTACATGTGATATGCTCTAGACACCACACCTGCATAAGTGTACAATGTACCATGCTATCTAGCTCCCGAAAGACAAATCGCCCAAGGTCATAATACAAATGAGTCAAGATGCACCATCCCTAGGTGCACACTGTCTGATGCTCTGCCATCCCTCATACCAAGTGCACTAGCCCACCCTTGAGGTGTGCTACTCATCCATCTAGTAGGAGGACCAACGCTACAATGTGCATCATTATTCACCTTACTACTAGCGCTCGTGAATAAATTAGCATGGCTAAATCGATATGTATTGCCACTCTATCGTCATGGGCTAGTTTGTCAAGACAATACTACATGTCTGATCATTTCTCATGGAAAGATCAAATCCTCTAGAGGTGTACTTGCTCCAACTGAATAGGGACCTAGAGTATCCCATGTACATCATCTAAGGTAATGGTCATCTCTCCTATAGGTAGATGAAAGGTGCGATTATCGACATTCCAACGTTCACATAGTGCCATCAACATCACATTGTGATACCTCATTGGGGCATGAGGTACACCCAACATATGCCTACCTCTTGTAGGGGCTCAAGGACACATTTAATGCACCTACTAAATTTTGCAAGTGGATTTAGTGGCACCCATACTCATTTATTGTTTTTGTTGTCCATTTTGATGTGATTGATGCCCATATCTCTAATTTCATAGGGGATTTGGATGCACTTTTGGGAAAAATTCAATATAAGGGTATGGATGTTGAGTGTTGATTTTGCCAGGTAGGCACATATATTGAGTTATGTCTGATCTATAAAGAAAATTTATGTTTTCATTCTAAGGGTTCTTCCTCTAGCTCCTCCAACATTTTTATGTGGTAGACAGTATATCTCTACATTCTGCTATTGTAATCTTGGCTTCATAATGTTATGTTAATTAAATTGACCTATCTTACCTCCTCTTGGCTTCAATATAAGGGTATGGGTGTTGAGTGCTAGTTTTTCTTTCTAGGCACAAATATTGAGTTATGCCTGATCTATAAATAAAATTTATGTTTTCATTCTAAGGGTTCTTCCTTTGGCTCCTCCAATAATTTTATGTGGTAGACACTACATCTCTACATTTTTCTATTATAATCTTGGCTTCACAACTTTATATTAGTGAAATTTATCCTATCTTACCTCCTCTTGGTTGTATTATGATGTGTATACTCTCTTACCTCCATATTCAAAGTTCTTTGTGCTATTTTATTTATGTATGATTGTTGATAGGCTAAAAAAGGGGTAAAAGGTGAAATTTATTTAATGTCTAATAAAAATGTATATTTTGGTCTTGAGTTGCCAAAAGTTATATACCTTTGAAGAAAAGGACAGTTTTGTGCCCATTTTTGGTCCTACTTTAGGTCCCCTTTCATCAATAATCACCCTAAAACAACATTTATAGGCCCTTAAGGTTCATTATTTTTGACTTTGAGGACTATTTTACCTAAGGAATTATGCAAGCCCCAAGAAACAACATCAAAAATATTCAAATATCACTAATGCCACTTCAAAATCCCTTGGTGGGACTAGGTAACCCAAGTTGGCGACCTAGTCCTTTTTAAGGATTTTTACATTTCTAAGCAGGAAAATGTCTATCTTGCTAAAAATTACCAACAATTAGGTATTTTTCCTTATCAATACACATTTTTAGGCCATTTTTCTCTCTGTCTTGGTCATTTTTCACAAGCAACTTCAAGAATCAAGTGCAAAACATCATCCTCAAGAAGTTTCATCTCTCTTTCACAACAAAGTTGAAGATTTTTGACAACAAAATAGGGCTTTTGTAGGTCTTCAATCTCACTTCCCATTCAATATCTCTCATTCCCAAAGGTTGAACATGGATGCCTATGGAAAATCATGGAGAAATTTAGGTTGAAGAGGAACAACTAGCCACCAAATCACACCTAAAGACTATATTCAAAGTGATTCCATCTTCCATTTTTATCCCATATTCAAATTTGAGGTTTGCATCCCATTTGCATTCCTTTCAAATTCATTTGTAATGTTGTAGGGTTTCTTGGATTGAAGTCTTGCATCATACATATCTCTTGCATGTATCTTATTCTAGCATAATAGAATAGGGTTTTGTCTTATTTTAGGTTTTCCTAGTTCTAGACACACTTAAGGCTAGGGTTTATGCAAATTTTCTATCTCTTTACAAGTTTAAATACAAACTAGGGGTTTTACCAATGCAAAACCCACATTAGAAACCCAAATATACTTTGTTTTGCAAGTTATTTTGTAGGTCTGAGTCCAGATTATAGGCTTCCGTGTCCACTTTCAGTTTTTCAGAAAAGATGAAAGGGACTAGGTCACCAATAGTGGAGACCTAGTCCCACAAGAGGTTTCTATAATTTTTTTTGTAGATTTGAGTACCTAGTTGGCCAAAATGGAGTCCGAAATAGTTTTCCAAAAAAGGGACTAGGTCGCCCTGCTTGGCGTAAGTGTCCCAATGGGCTCAAAACTCACATTTTTCAAATATACCAAGGCTTACACAACTTCCTCTTCAGTCTACAATAGTTTCCAGGTGCACTCATTTGATTTATTAGGTTATATTTCTTTCAATAGTCTTTATTTTTTCCTTGTTGGATTACATAATGTGTTTTCCAACAATATAGATTTCATTAGATTGCATGTAATAGTTAGCTTCATTTGAAAGATTATAGCACTTAGTATAATTGATCATAAGAAAATATCAACCCTATTTCAATTCCTAGCAATTGAATGAATCATAAAATTTATGCTACCCACAAAGGGATGTCCTCTTCCTTATAGATGAAAACCCTAGAAAGTTGTAGGGGACCCTTCCCTTTATCATCTCAAAAGCATAAAATTTTGCGGTTTAGGTCTAAGTGTCAATCTTGAGGCATAAAATTATGAAAGAGGTCATGGATATTTGTATAAGGGTTGTAAGGAGTGAGGTGAGTGGGGATGGAATGCAACTAAAATTCAAAAGAACTACATAAGTGAAAATCTTATTTAATTCTCCTATTATATTTTTGTGACAAGAACTACATCAATCTACAACAAGAACAAAACCAATAGTTTATTAATAGAAAGGAAAATGAACCTTCTTACCAAATTAATAATACCGAAATTGAACTACAATGACATTTTATAAGCCAAACTCAAATCACAAAATCTTTTATCAAACCAAAATTTAACTAAAATGTTGAAATTCAAATCACATGACTATTAAGGTTTGAACAACAATATTGAAATAATTTAAATCTAAATTTTATTGAAAGCTATACTGAAACAAAAGCTATCTTAACCAAACTAAATCTAGAGGAAATAAAATATAGAAAATAAAATATCTTCGAGCTTCCCAAAGTTGTGGGCCCTTGCTCCTAGTTATCATGGTGGATGGGACAAGAGCCTTTCTATGCTGCCTTGATCATGAGAAATGTTGTTTTCTATTATAAAAAATGATACAAAAGTATCCACTCTTCTTACAATATGTACACTTATATATATGTTTTTTGTAACAACTAAATACAAAAAAAAGATTGCGTTTGTTTTGGCCTAGAGCCAACAAACTAGAAGAAACAAAAAATATGGGTCGCTAGCCATAGATGTAAAGTAGTTTTTAATAAGTATTTTTTTTTATAAATTGTCATCATATAATATCCAGTCTTCTCATAATTTGGAAAAAAAATCTCCTTCTTATTTAGTTCCATTGGCTTTCCTCCTTATTTAGTTGCGCTGGTTTTCCTCCTTATTTAGTTATGATCAGTGGTGTAGAATAATGAAGCGGTCATAAATATGAAAAATCATTGAAGATTAGGTTTCATGAATTTAAATGATGATGGTAGGACATGCAAGGAGCTAAGGGTTGGAATATGAAAAGGAATCCATGTGGATAAAGAACGTAGGTGGAAAATCTAGCAAAAATATCACCATGATAGATGTGAAAATAGAAAGCATGTAGCCAATTTGATAAGCATGTTGGAATACATGCATTAAATAAGATGGAAATACCACAAAGAAATTGATAAAGGAAGGCTAACATTGGATGAAACAATGCACAATTAGCACCAAAGAGGTAATCAATGCCACCATAGAGGTTGATGTCATCCATTTGATGAAGAAAACTGCAAGGAAGCATAAACCATAATTTTGTGAAGAAGGTTCTTATGAAGAAGGTGATAGGAATATTTTCATTTTCCTTAAATCAATATGTAATAGTATTTATTTCCTAAAGATAAAATTCTTATTAGTAAATACAATTCAATAATTAATTTTCATATTTTATCCCAAAACTATATTAAATACCACATATATATATTGAACCGTATGCAACATAAAGGTGATAAAAGGGTATGATATGATATGGAAATGGAATATAAAAATGGGCATGAGGGTATATTAATAAAGATTAAATATGGCATCAAATGAAATGTGAATGGATCTCATCAATTTTTTTTCATATTTTATGATTTTTTTTCTATGAATATCTTTCCTCTTCAACATCTCACAAAACCTAGCCTTCATGTTGTCCTTGAAATCTGCCAAAGTAAAGATCTATGCATCCCTCTTGGCCTCTTTTATTCACATCTTGTCCTATATTTAAGAAAGAAGAAACAAATTTCTATATTGGTGTATCTCCTCCTTTTTCCTTTTATGTATTGATTCTATCCCTTTTCCTTTGAGAGTTGTTAGCATAGGGTAGTGGTAGGATTTTATGTGTTGTGTTGGACCAACACATTTGCACTTTGATTAGATGAGGAAGCCAACCTTCTCTAGATACTTGGCCTCATCTTGCAAGGTCCCACACCTTGAGGTCATTTCCATTGTGTCATTGGAATGTTGAACTCCATGTTCAATAGGGTGCAATTTCATGTGACAAAACCCCCATCTCTATCCTTGCTTCCCTACCTCTCTCTTCTCTCTCCCTTAATTATTATTTCTAACCTATCTCTCTCCATTCTATTGATCACTACCTCTCCCTCCCACCATCTCTCTCCCCTTTCTTTCTCCTACCCCTATCTCCCTTTATGTCTCTCACCCCTCTCTCTCTAGGATGTTGGTCTCTCACCTCTATATCTCTCCCTTCTCTAGTTATTTCACTCTCCACCTCTCTTCATACATCCTTATCCCTCTTTCCCTCTTTGTGAACCTATGTCTCTCATTTTCTTCTCTCACCTCACCTCTCTAGCTATCCCCTCTTTAGGTATCTTAGTCACTCCTTGTCTACATCTCTATCCATCCTTAGCCATGTATTTCTCTTTTCTATTATCTCTCCTTTTATCTCTCCCTCCCCTCTCTACATCATCACCTCTCTATCTCCTCCTTCCCTATGTATCTCACACCCTCCATGTTGAAATCTCCCACCATCCCTTATTACTCCTCTACTAATACTTTCCTTTATCTCTCCCTCTCTTCTTTCTCTTACCTCTCTCTCCCCCTCATCTCTCTACCTCTCCTCTCTCTAGGTCTCTCAATCAATCCTTATTTTCCACTCCATCCCTCCTTAGCCATCTCATTCTCTATGTTCTCTCTCCTCTTCTCTCTCCCTGCCCTCTCTACATAATAACCTCACTATCTCCTTGTTCCCTATGTTACTCACTCCCTCCATTTCTACCTCTCCCTCCATCCCTTGTTAGTCCTCTACATTTATACTTCCATTTCTCTCTCCCTCTCTTCTCTCTCTCCTCTCTAGGCCCCTCCCACTCTTTCTCACTCTTCCTCTCTACCTCTCTTTGCCTCCCCACTCTCTCTTTTTCTCTCTCCCTCTATTATTGTTTCTTCCCCATATCACTCTATTCTCTCTATCACTACCTCTCCCTCCCCATCTCCAAGTTTCTACCTCCTTCCCTCTTTACCTATCTACCTCTCCCTCCTTGTCTCAATACCCACCTCTCTGCCTCTCAATCCCTCCCACCCATATCTCTCCCCCTATGTCTCTCACCCCTATCTCCCTAGGCTATAGGTCTCACACCTCTATATCTCTCCCCTTTCCAGTTATTTTCCTCCATCTCCACCTCTTTCCCTCCCTCATTACCCTTCTTTCCCTATTTATGAACTTACCTCTCATTTTATTCTCTCTACCCATCACCTCTCTACCTCTCCCCTCTATAGGTCTCTTAGCCACTCCGTGTCTACCTCTCCCCTCCTTATCCATCTCTTTCCCTTTGTTCTTTTCTCTCTCCTCTTCTCTCTCCCTCCCCTCTCTAGTTCATCACCTCTCTATCTCCTCCTTCCCTAGGTATTTCACTCCCTCCATGCCTACCTATCCCTCCATCCCTTGTTACTCCTCTATCAATATTTCCCTTTCTCTCTCCCTCTCTTCTCTCTCACCTCTCTCCCATATCTAGGTCTCTCCCACCCTCTCTCCCTCTCTACCATTCCTTCCCTCCTTACCCCCATCTCTATCTTTGCCTCCTACCTCTCTCTTATTCTCTCTTACTTTGTTATTTTTTCTCAACCATATCTCTCCATTCTCTTGATCACTAACTCTCCCTCCAACCCTCTCTCTCTCCCCATCTCCAAGTCTCTCCCTCCTTCCCTCTTTACTATTATACCTCTCACTCCTTGTCTCATTACCCACCTCTATTCACCCTCTATCTATCTCACCCTATCTCCCCCCCTATGTCTCTCATCCATAGCTCCCTAGTCTATAGTTCTCTCACCTCTATATCTCTCCCCTCTCTAGTTATTTCCCTCCCTCTCCACCTCTCTCCCTCCTTCCTTGTCCCTCTTTCCCTCTTTGTGAACTTTTCTATCTCATGTTATTCTCTTCCCCTCACATCTCTACCTCTCACCTATCTAAGTCTCTCAGTCACTCCTTTTTTGGCTCTCCATCCCTCCTTATCTATCTCTTTCTCTTTGTTCTTCTCTTTCTCTCCTGTTCTATCCCTCCCCTCTCTATGTCATTAACCTCTCTATATCCTACTTCCCTATGTCTATCACTCCATGTCTACCTCTCCTTTCATCCCTTGTTACTCCATTACTGATACTCCCCTTTCTCTCTCCATCTCTACCACTCCATCTCCCTCTCTAACTTTCCTTCCCTCCTTACTTCCCTACTTCTCTCTTCTTCTCTCTCCCTCCATTATTATTTCACCCATCTCTCTCCATTATATTTATCACTACCTATCCCTCCTACCCTCTCTATCCCCATCTCTAGGTCTCTCCCTCCTTCCCACTTTAACTCTCTACATCTCTCGCCTTGTCTCATTACCCACATATAGTGTTCAAGGTTGAGGGTATAGGGCGAAGTGCATATGGTAAAGGGATTAGGGTTGAGGATACTGGGTATATGGTCAGGGTATTGGGTTTATGGTTAAGGGTATAAGGTTTAAGTATAGGGTTTAGGGTTGAGGGATAGTGTTTAGGGTTGAGTGTAGAGGGTTAAGTGTATAGGGTATAGAGATTATGGTTGAGGATATTGGTTAAAATTTTAGATTAAAATGGAGTTTCAAAGAGAAATCTTGGTGGAGTGTTATAGCAATCAAACTAGTTATGAAGGTGCATGGTTGAAGGGTGTAGTCATTGATGTTGGGCCTCTCAAATCATGTGATGGTTGTAGAATTATCAATTTTGAATATGATGCATTTGCGGTCCAAAAGACAATCAAACCTTAAAAGAAATCTTGTATCATAATAATTTAGGCCAATACCACCTCCAATGCCATTACCCAACAATTTATCTATGGCTAATGCAATTGAAGCATTTCATAATGGTTTTTTTGTTTTTTTTCTTATGAGGACCTAGGTGTAGTGTAGAAAATTGTACTCCATTTTAGGTGATAGTATAATTTCACACTTATTTTTGACCTATTTTAGTGACCTTACATTTATGTACTTTTACCCTTCCTAAATAAGCCCCTAATTACCTCTATTATGCATGGAACAAGGCCTATTTTTATTATTTTATGACATTAAAACATGTTGTAAGTGTGAATAAAGTATAAAGGAATAAAACACTTCTTAGTGAAATATTATATCAAAAATCAAGCTAATAATCTACTGAAAGCATCTCATTGTCTCCTATCTTCAAAGATTTATTAAGCTATTGTGTTCTCAGATTTAAATAACACTATAACTATTAAAATGAAAATCTAAAGAATGAAATGATGATGATGTAATGATGTGAAGCTAAATGATAAAAGAAACTAATATAATATGGATTGACACGAAATCTGATAAATGAAGCTACAGGAGGTAGCCATGATATGAAAACCAGAATGTTGGATGCTTGAAATGCTTGAGGCTTGATGCATGAATTCTTGCAGAGTAAGAGTGCATAAGCTTGATAATCTCGATCCCTTTCTTGGTTGAATGAAGCTTTATTTATAGAGTTCCTAGGTATAGATATGCGCAGGGATAGCAAAGAGAGGCTTGGATTCAATCTGGAGGATTGAATGGTGATAGATGGAGGGGATTGAGAACATTTTGGGGATTGTCTCTACCCATGAAAACACCAGGCAAGAGAAGAGGAAGGATTGATGGAAGAGGATTGAGAGATGAATTTGCAATTTGTCTCCAATTTGTCTCCAAATCTTCCCGTGAAGTTTGAAGTCATTAATTTTGACATATTTTGACATAAATTAGACATAGGATATCTAATTTGATTTTGAGGAAATATAGAGGAATATTCTTTATGCCTTAATTTAAATATTTTTGATTTATTTAAATTACCCAAAAAGGGATAAATAATTTAATAAAACAAACTATACAATTTGTTTATTAAATTAAAATAGAAGAATATGGTAATTAATCAATAAAGTGTTTGATCTTTATTTAATTAATTTAAAATTGATGTGATAGAATAAAATAGGGAAATGATAATTAAATCAAAAAAAGTATTTAATTTTGTTTATTTAATTAAGATGAGATAATAGAAGAATTAGAAGAATTTAAATGTGAATGTGAATGTGAACTATATAAATAAATATTTCTATTTATTCAATAGTAGAGGAATTTAGAATAATTAATCAAATAATTCGTATTTAATTAATCGGATTCTCCAGACCAATTTTAGGTGTATACATTTTTCCCCTCTTTGAAGTGATGTTTTTACACATTGCTTCGAAGAAAATTTTGCTACTACGACCAGTAGTGATGAAAAAAAATTAGTATGCCCTAGACATGCCCCAAATAATGATTTTCAGATGATTGCCGATAATATGCCCCCTCGGGAGATAAATTAATGATTTTATGATTTTTTAGAAATTTTTGAATTTTTATGATGATCTGATGATGATTTGATTTATCTCCTGACATTGATGAAGAAAATATATCCTGTGGATGAATTTCAATTAATTTTATAAATAAAATTATTTAAAATAAAAGAAATCCCTCAAAAATCCCTTTCAAAAATCTATATAAGGTCCAAAGGTCATTTTCATCCTCATTTGTACTTTGTGACTTTCAACATCTAGTGATAGAGATATTTGAGCCAGCTGGAGTAAGATGCATATTCCCTACCACACTCACCGGTTCAAGCATGTGCGATGTCACCAGCGGCCAACCACCTATGGACCTCCGGTATGTACTCATAATCCACCTCATATTTTGTGCATTCTCAATTTTTGTGCCTTTTTTTAAATGTATTTACATGTTTTTGGTAGTTTAGCGCATCAACGTCGCGCTGTAGTGCTTTGCACTTTAGTGTAGCGCTTCGTATAACTATTGTAGCGCTTTGAGGAATTAGCGCTTTCGTTAATTTCTCTAGGGCTTTCATAGGAAAGTTTAGCGCTTTCAAGATTTAGCACTTAGATAGTCATATTTAGCGCTTCGACGTCGGATCTTACCACCTAGAATTTTCTAGCGCTTTGATGCAATAAGTTGGCACATTTATGGTCTGTTATAGTGCTTTGATTAAAGTAGCACTTTGATGGACTATTTTAGCACATCGAAGTGCTGAAATAGCGCTTTGAGTAAAGTAGCACTCCGGATGCCTGTTTTAGCGCATCGAAGTGCTGAAATATCACTTCTAGTTTTTTTAGCGCTTTGGATGCCTATTTTAGCACATCGAAGTGTCAAAATAACACTTCTAGTTTTGTTGCACATTGGATGCCTATTTTAGCTTATCTGAATGATGAATTAGCGCTTTGTTTTTTTAGTGCTTTGAATGCTTGTTTTAGCACATCCATGTCAGATTTACAGATTTTGACATAGTTAACCTTGATTTCATCAATTTCGATCATGTCAATTCTTTGGTTTGGTATGATTTGATTATCCAAATTGCCTAATGACTGATTCTGATGATTAATAAAACTTATTGTCATGATAGGTGAGAAATAATCCTATTTGTGATGATCCTCATGATAGGTGACGAATGATTTCATATTTGATAAACCTCATGATAGGTGAGATTAGATAATGTTTGTGATGAACCTCATGATAGGTGAGGTTTGTTGATGTTTGTTCATGAATTTTGATCAAAAATTTATACCAAAGTTTGATTGGATCTGATAGTAGAATGAATTTTGATTTTTGACATAGTGCTATGATTTTAGACTTTTTATGGTGATAGGAGGGTCTGGGTAATCTCCAAATGCAAGAGCAGTTTCCATGGACTACCGATTTGATTCCTCATCTAACTCCTAATGATATTTAGATCATAGCTCGATGTGGTATATCTAGTCTTCTTGATATGCCCCAGATTAGGATTAATCGGGGTCTCCTTACTACTTTGGCCGAGCAGTGGCACAGTGACCATAACACCTTCTATCTACCCACTGGTGAGATGACTGTCACACCAGAGGATGTATGGTGGATATTGTGGATAGAAAATATTGGAGAGATTGTTGTCTATGATTCACGTGAGGCTAGTGGGAGAGATACACTTCATAGAATTTTTCAGGATCAACATGTTGAAGGACCGAGTGTTCGATGGCAGATGATGGCCGACATCTATGCTTCATTACCAGGAGTGCTAGCTAGATTCATTGGAGGCTTCCTTTGTCCTGATCGCAGGTCAAAGGGATTCTCTATGGGTTGGGGCCGTATTCTTCAGAGCATGGTCATGCATGGGACCAGATATGCATGGGAGATGTGTATGCTATCCCACCTCTATCATGATTTACATTCAGTGGTATACTTGGGAGGATGTAGCCTATCAACAGGGGTGACTCTATTATAGGTTTGGGCATGGGAGCATTTTTCCATTGCGCGACCATTTCTGGTTCTTGACAGACCTGTAGGCAGACCCTATGTTTTTCGATACAGAGGTCGACTTACCCAGTCTCGGATGGGTAAGTTATAGCATTGGAGATGGGTTTTGGATGACATGGAAAGTGTCATATGGTGGCTTTATCTGGATTGTGAGCAGTGGGAGGAAGATGATACAGTGCTCAGGTACGTATGTGACTCTATGTACTTGATCGACAGGACCCCTTTTGTTTTAGAGAGATTTTTATTGCAGTGGGTCTACAGGCAGTATGGTATTGTGCAGTGTACGCCTCAAGGGGTTCCTCATTATGCTCAATGATGGAGTGATATAGAAGATTGGGGGCCATTTTTTTCATATGAGATATTAGTAGAGGGATACTAGACACTGCAGCCATCAGCCTGGGATATGCGCAAAGATATTGTAGAGGTAGCAGTTATAGGGAGTATGCGACATTTTTGGCCTTTCATCCACATCCTCAGATTACCATTCCTGATGAGCCAGCACCTTTACCTATGGAGGAGGATGTTGTTGAGTGTGAGGAGGATAGTAGGGATGATACTGAGTTGAGCAGCAATGTTGAGAGTAGTAGTGGGGATAGTAGTAGTGATGATGGGGATGGTGGTGGTGGAGGTGGCAGAGGGATTGGGCCATGCAGTATTGGTCCATCTTTGAGTAGGCCTCACAAGAAGCAAGCAGTGGTAGTTCGTTCTGATGATCATCAAAGATAGATCGCCAGTTTGTAAACATAGGTACAAAATATCTAGGGATAGTTGGTGCAGGCATAGGGTTTTCTTGTACAGATGCAGACATAGATGCAGAGTCAAGCACAAGCTCATGCACAAGCATTGGCACAGGTACAAGGACAGTTGACAGTTGTTCATACTTAGGTTGATACTTTGAAAACCGAGAGGGATAGTGCTAGACAGATTTCCAAGAGGGCATAGGAGACTGCCGAGACATTACAGAGGGTAGATGATGGTACTTCAATTACAGATTATATGAGAGAGGTTTTGCGGGCTGGTTGAGAGGCAGAGTTCTATAGGGGCCAATATCATGATGTAGTTCCTGCTGATCATAGAGTTAGCTATGCCCCCTCGAGATATGGTCAGACACATACCCAGATAGTCAGCGAGGGTGTGACATAACCTCCATGGAGAGATTCTGGTCCTTTCGGGGGTGGTGGTGGTACTGGTACCATTATGCCTGCACCTTCTAGCAACAATAGATCTTAGATGTCATTTGTGATTTCAAGACATTATTTTTGAGATGTGATGTATACTTCGAGTAAGCTTATTTTTGATAATGTATCTTTTCTTATTTCAGACTTCATTGTATACTTGACAGTTGATGATATATATAATATGTAGTTGATTACTATTGATCTATGATGATTTATGATTCTATGATGGATGCATTTATTATATGATGATATATTATGTGATGATTCTATGATGAATACTTTTATTTTATGTGATGATGATAAAATGATGATGCTATGATGAATGCTTTTATTTTATGTGATGATCATAAAAATGATGATGCTATAATGAATGCTTTTATTTTATGTGATGATTCTAATTTACAATGCTTATGTATGAATATATGATGTATGGATGTTATGATGTTCTAAATGATAATCTATGATGTATGGATGTATGTTGTTCTAAATGATGATTTTTGCGATGAATGATATATGGATAATTATGACATGATTTGTATTTATTTTAATGTATGGATATATGGTGAATGCATTTATTTTATTGTGATGATGATAAAAATGATGATGTTGTGATGGATGATATATGGATGGATGGTGTAAATTTGATCAAATGTATACGATAATAATGTAAAGAATGATATGGTGTAATGAAGATGATGTATTTATTTAAATGATGGTTTGTGATGAATGATATATTGATGGAAAATATGATACAATAAATGCATAACTATGTGATGTTAAATGCTTGAATGATGAGATGATAAATGCTTTTCAATGATGAGATGATGCTCCTATATGTTTTTGATGATTTTTGGTTTAATGTCAAATATACTAAATCATATTTGTAGAAAAGATAATCATTAATTGGAATCCTTTATGCAAAAATCACTCTGCAGATATATAATTTATTATGAATGTAGTCTAATTTTATCATGCAAATATATGCAAACTATTGTCATTTTAACAGTACTTTGTGCTTGGTATCATCATAGAGCTTTTTAGGATGTTGAAAGTGAGTACAAGCATTAATGGTATATGTTTAGACCAATGACGACTTGAGTACTACTTTCATGATTTTTGATATTGCAAGTGAACACAAGCATCTAGGTATAATTGAACCAAGATGACCTGAGAACTTCTTGCGTAAATAGGTAGAGATTAATCATTTTAGTGTGTGAATTCTGAATGTCATCGGTGATAGTTCTACATAGCACATCCCTCGACAATTCACACATTTATATGGTTAACTTACAGACAATAGACCAATACAAAATATCTTTCTTCTTCTTTGTTTCTCTAGTTCATTTGCATTATTGAGTTACTCCAAAGAAATGATAGTAATTAATCAAAAATATAATTTATCTACCTTTTACTTAGAGTGTTTCAATCATGATTCAAATTAGATCATTCGTCCTAATTTTGTGATGTTTTTGTGATTTTTTGAGAATTTTGACCAAAAACCTAACCTACTAACTTATCCTAGGGGTCTCGGGAGCTAATCAAAGATTAGCCTTTCCTACGTTACACATGCAAAGACCACATAGTTCGACTAACACAAACTCATGTTTTTGGTTTTTTTGCTTTTCTAGACTGACTTTTTGACTTGTTTTTTGGATTTATGATACGATACGGATGTTTGATGCGCTTTTGATGGTGATTGATGTTGTAATTTGATCATTGTTTTTGTTGCACTTGTCATACTGTTGTTTTCCCATTTGGTGAAGTTGATGTTTTTGTTGCTCCCAGTGATATCCAGATGTTGCCCCCAACCTAAAGTGAGGCATGACCATGTGAAATGATTTGATAATGAAAGCAATGATGGCAAGACTAATGATATGATATGAAATGGTACTGACTATCAAACGAATGATCCTGATATGTATCAAAATAGATGGGAAAGCTAGTTTAGAATCACATACGACGCATGTTTCTAGGTTTTTATCATATGTTTTGATTACACTCTATTTTTTATTTCACTTTTTCTTATTTTTCTTTTTTTATATTTTCTGTATTTTTTTGTATTTTCTATTGCCAAGATGCCTATTTGCCAAGTTTTCATCAAGCAAATCATTTTTCAAAAGTTTGACCCGTGCACTAGGAATTCAGGTATAGAACTTTCTGAGATGAATACAGTTGATAGATTCATCAAATAAATCCCCCTTTGATTTTGATAATTGATAGGCCCTTGATCCATAAACTGATATGATGACAAAAGGACCTAGCTAGTTAGGTTCAAACTTCCCTTTCTATTCCCCATCTTGCTGGTTTCTAGGGTTCTCTTTTAGAACCAAATCACCAACCTGAAAGACTCTAGGTTTTACCCTATGATTGTAGCTCCTTGATATTCTCTATTTATATGCTATGAGATGATTAATAGCTTGCTGACGATGCTCATCCAACAATTCTAGTTCTTGAAGTCAAGATTCCCTATAGTCCTCATCTGAAATGATTCCTCTTAGTGATACATGAAGTGATGGAATCTCTACTTCAATGGGTAGTATGGCCTCTGATCCATATACCAAGGCATATGGTGTATCTCATTTCGGTGTTCTGATACTAGTTCTATAGGCCCACAATGTAGGATTGAGATGAACATGCCAATCACGTCCAACATTGTTAACCGTTTTCTTGAGTATTTTTAGAATTATTTTGTTAGAGGCCTCTGCTTGGCCATTTCCCTGAGGATAGTACGGTGTTGAGAAACGATGTTGGATATGAAACTTCTCACATAATTCTTGGACATCTTGGTTCTTGAATGGCTGTCCATTAAACAAATGCATGTAATTAGTTAATGAACCCGAAACACATGGGTCCTAGACTTTTAGGCTATGACTCATTTTCCATTGGGCGAAAGGGTCCCCTTTAAGTCCCAAAACTAAAATATGAATATATTTTTGGTAGAATTTATAGTCTCATATTCAAGTTTCAAATGTTAGCTATTGGGATCTAATATTAAGAAATTTAGAGAAGAAGCCTATAAAACCCAGTTCCTTTCACCATTTCAAACTAGAGA
This sequence comes from Sequoiadendron giganteum, assembly GCA_007115665.2. Taxonomy (NCBI): domain Eukaryota; kingdom Viridiplantae; phylum Streptophyta; class Pinopsida; order Cupressales; family Cupressaceae; genus Sequoiadendron; species Sequoiadendron giganteum. The sequence goes on along the minus strand of CM021108.1, from coordinate 226,284,487 downwards.
GAAGAGATAGAGCAATTTTGAGAGATCAATGAGAAAGGAGACCTTTAAGGAGACCTTTTAGAGAACATTCAAGTAAGAAAATTTGAAGTCTTGGAGAAACATTTAATTTGTATTTGCATGTCTTCATGGAAAAAAAAGGCCCTTAAGTGGCGATGAAGATTCAAAAAATCAGAGTTAGGCAAGTTGATGTAAAATTTTGCATAAGTTATCTATATTATTTCAAAAATATGTAAGAATAGAATTTGTAGAAAATTGAATGTAGTTTCTAAATTTCTAGGTTTATTTAAAAACAAAAAAATCTATATGGTGAAAATTTGAAATTTCAATTCAGTAGTACTTAAATTTCAGGGAAAAAACAAGAAGTAGGTGTCTGTCTGACCACCCTAATCACAATAAAATGATAATATTTTTTTATAAGATTTTAGATAAAGTAGAGGACTCATGTCCCGATGTGATGCATATTTTTTTGTAATTTTTTTCAAAGAAAATAATTAATTATGATTTTTTATTACAACTTAAAAAAATTATAAAAAATCGTAGTCAAAACTTCATGAAATTCATTTTTTTTAATCATATAGTATGTGAAGCATAGAATGTGACACATGTTTCAGATTGAAAAAATGTGATACTGTTTGAAAGCTATAGATGTTTTTCAATCAGCCTATCAATCAAAACTTTAGTTGTAATTCAAATAGAAAATGAATAATAATAATTTATTAAATTCAAAGTAAAAAATAATTTATATTGGTGGAAAGCTCAGAATCTCCTTTAAAAACCCTTTTTGTTTCATCAATTTTGGGTTAAAAAAAAGTCATCAGCCACATGGGCCATCATATCACTTACATATCACCACTTTTTGGCCCATCATGATCTGCACATACCCAAAGGTTGATTCCTATGGTGGATTATGATGGATTCTAGGTTTGGGAGATGCATTTGGCCATTCTCCTTAACCTAATGACTTTATTCCCACTGTTCCCATCTTTAATCTTCATTCTACTAGAAACCTAAGCCAAGGCATTATCATATTTCAAATAGTTTGGGGTTCTTTGACTTCTCTCTAATTGGATCTTTATCATTTATCATTTTCATATAGGAATCATTCTCTAATGATTTTGAGTATGGTTTCTTTGCATAATATCTCATAATAACCTTATATGCACTTAAGGTTAGGGCTTGCACACACTACCATTTATCGGATCTATATCATTCATCAAGGTTTAATTACCAAACTTGGGGTTTGACTAAGGAAAATGTCCATACAAACAAAACAAATTTTTCTTTTGTAGATTTTCTACAGGTCTAGATCTAGAAGTCAAGATTTGTAGGTATAGGAGCAGAGTACAGACCAAGTGCTATAGATTTAGTTTTTGAAGTTTTAGAAAGGGACACATGGACCCATTCAACATTGGGTGAATGAGTCCTTCTATAAAGATCAAAACACAATTTTTAGGCCAGGTGTACACCATTCTACCTTTCTTATATCTACCTATAAATTACTATTTTCATTTTCATTATCATAATATTCTGCATTTCAAGTGTTAGGTCATGTAATTTTGTTAGTTAATGCATTTGAATTTATCTCCCAAAATTACCAATCAGTCATTTTTTTATAAGAAAACAATACACCTTCCTAATAGGGTTGACTCACCTCAAGGTTGAAAGTCAATCCTATCCTTGGGACATATCTTTTTCTATTAAAATTAGGAAAAGGAATGTAAGTGTGTTTAAACCCTTAGATAATTCCACATATCACATCACACACGCATTTACCCCTCCTTTTTCTATGTTTCATTTTGGTGAATGGGTATGTGCAGGATCATGATGGGCCAAAAAGTGGCAATATGATGGGTATGTGGCTGACGAATATTTTTTAACCCAAAATGGATGAAATGAAAAGGGTTTTTAAAGGAGATTCTCAGCTTTCCACCAATATAAATTATGCTTTACTTTGAATTTAATAAATAATTATTATTCATTTTCTATTGAATTACGACTAAAGTCCTGATTTTTAGGCTGATTGAAAAACATCTATATCTTTGAAAAGATATCATATTTTTTGAATAAAAAACATACATCACATTCTATGCTTCACATAATATAAGATTAAAAAATTAAAAAATGAATTTCATGAAGTTTTGACCAAGTTAAGTTGGTCAGACATACGAGTCTTTATAGTTTTTAAAATTTGTCAAAAAAAAAATTATAATTAATTATTTACTTGGAAAATAATTACAAAAAATAATGTATCACATCGGGACACGAGTCCTCTACTTATATCTAAAATCTTATAAAAAAATATTATCATTTTAATCTGGTTAGGGTGGTCAGACAGACACCTACTTCTTATTTTTTCCCTGAAATTTAAGTACTATTGTATTGAAATTTCAAATTTTCACCAAATATATTTTAGTTTTTGTAAATAAACCTAGTAATTTAGAAACTACCTTCAATTTGCTACAAATTCAATGCTTACATATTTTTGAAATAATATAGATAACTTATTTAAATTTTTATGTCAAGTTGCCTAACTTTGATTTTTCTGAATTTTTTGCCACTTAAGGACCTGTTTTTTCCATGATGATCCTGCACATACCCGAACATGACATTGTACATCATAAATTTTGATTTGGAAGTCTTTAAAACCCCATTTCAAGGATTTGCATCAGTCAGTCTTGCATCTCATTTTGGGTTCCTTAATTACATTTTGCATTGTTGGGTGAATATTTTTAACTACTTAATTAATTAAAAAATGGTTATTTCAACCATAGCTATGATGAGGTTTAAATCTCCCCTCTTAGAAAGGAGAGTCTCCCTTCGTACTACTCACCAAAATAACCAGTAACTAACCTTGAATATGTACACTAAATTTATCCATGGGTGTTACATTCATCTTTTTTTCTTTTTAAACAAATATTTTTTTCTCTTAAACAAATTAAAATGATACCTTGTGATAATTATGACATATAATTCACCATAAAATCCTAGAATGAGCATTAATAACCAATATATGCTTGATTAAATGAAAGAGTAACTAGAGTGATACCAGTGAGTTTCACTGATCGAAAAACCCAGAAAAGATCAAAGCCTTTTGTTGTCTTCAATGGTTATTTATAAAGATATAGTATGGTGTATCTTGTAGCTCAAAGACTCCAATATAGGCCACCAAAAGATCCACAAAAAATAGGAAATAACCCATAGCCAAAATTCTCTAAATTATTAAAAAAATGTACACACAAGAGCATAAAATTCAAATATAAAAATGTAGTGTTGGGTATCAAAATGTAGGTTTGAACCACGAGAGGTTTCCAAGCTCTCACAACACTTTTGGCCAACATACAAGGCCAATTGATGAAATTGTACCTTCTGCTCTTTAGGCTCTGCTAAACCTAGGGGGGTGCACCTATGTGAATAATGCAGATTTAAAATATATTTCTTGTTCAATCAATCTATTCACAATGGCAATTGGAAGTGAATAGAAAAAATGACAACTACTACTCCTACTACATAAAAGAAAGAATTTGAATATGTTTTTTATTATGAATTTTATCATCTAGGTTCTAATAGATCAGTGCCTTCTATCCACATGGGAAATGGAGTCAAAAATCAAAACTATATATGTTTCCCTCTTTGGCTTAACTCTAGTTGTTAGGGACTTTGAAAATCCTATGATTGGCATAAAACTTCATTAAATTTATGGCTTGCATAAACCGTGCTGGAATGTTTCTTCACCTGGTTCTTCTTTAGCTATCCAAAATAAATCCTTAAATTAGTGTGACTTATTCCAAAGAATTTAAATTTGACTTGCACACACCAATCAACTAAATCACACAAAATGAGAGTGCACTTTGATCAACCAAAGATATACTTGATATGTTGATTTAAATAATTAAAGGATCTCAATTTGGAGAGAACCACATAAGAATATGAATTATTTCACCACAAAAACTGAATACCAAAAGAATTTCACCAGTTTTAATATATTATCTCCATTGATTCTTCTTCAAGAAAGATCTGTACATTATTTCCATTTCCTAGTTTTCATTTTCTGTCAAAAATCTAACTTCTAACTCATGTCCCCTTCAATTGATTTTTCAATACATTTATACAATAAAATCAAAGAGTCATGAATCTTCATTCACCTGTTATAACCGTTTGAATTCATTGATATGAATTAAAATATTTAATTGAGTTGCCTTATCGGCAAATTAAATATTTTTTACATAGTTCTGTGTTTTTTATTTTATTTTATTTTATACCTTAACTACTCTTTACATTTCTCCACAGCTTCCCTTATGTTTACCGCTCTACTACGGTCAACGTTTTTTCCTCCCACGGTGTCATAGTGCTTTTACTTTGACTGTCTTCTCTTACTCCACCGCGCTACCGCACCCTTCGTTTTGTTCACCCGCAGTATAGCAGTGACCAGTACTGACTGTTACCTCAGTTGTCCATCGCGCTACTGCGGTTATCATTTTCCTCCCCATGGTTCAACGGTAACACTTCTCGTCACCTCCATGGTCTCATCCTTTCCTCTCCCAATTGCCACCCTTTACTGCACTAAAGCGATTGCTGGCTTGAATACCAATTGTACTGTGGTAGCCACCCTAACTGCCAGCCTTCATCCACCGCAGTCATCGCGGTCTCCGTTTGAACACCCTGCGGTTGAGCGGTAACTTCTTACTGACTGCCATGCTCACTATATTCAATGTTATCCTTGCTCACCATGATAACTGCGGTCTTCTTTGGAGCCCCCTGTGGTATCACGGTGACTATCTTTTAACTGTTTCCTCGCCGGTTACCTCGCCACCCACCGCGCTACTGCAGTCTCCTTTTCAACCCCTGGCGGTTGCATAGTAAGTATCGCCTTCCTATTCATCACATCACTGTAGTATCCTCCTTGATCGACTGTGGTATCATGGTAGCCGCTTGTCCACTACCACTTCACCTGTTGTCTTCATCCACCACGTCACCGTGGTGTGTATTTTGACTAACTGCGGTGTAGCGATAAGCTCTTATCATGACTATGATTAGCCATCACCGCTATACTACGAGCCACTTTGTAAAAGGTCACGGTAAAGCGGTAAATGCTATGAAGGGTTAACGATGGTGGTAAAAGGTATTTTTAGCATTGTAGAAAAGGTGAAATGATCAAAATAGTGAAATATTGGGTTCAAGTGGGTAAAAAGACCTAGTTTTGATGGATATTTTGGGTTCTAACATGTAGCACAAATTCTAAAAAATCAGATATGAATCCCCTTTCAATTATATGATATAACACCACTTATTCAACCATTTACAAAAAAATATAATGAGAAGGACATAAGAATAGTCTCACACATAACGAAGAAGATCCACAACAAAGATTGGATGCAATTCTACCTCTTTTATTGAATAAAATTCTATTTGCACATTAAACACAAAGTCTCAATATGTTTTTCAAATGGAAAACGCTTCACTTTAAAGGATAAAGGGTTCTTAATACAAAGAAAATCTTTCATATATAGAGGAGAGGAGAGAGAAAAAATAGGGAAAGCTAAACTAACTTGACTTATTCAACAACACAACCTAATTTTATTTAGGACTATGTTGTTCTCACATGTAAAATATCATCAACTAATTACATAAATATTTTTTTTGAAAATATTCTAAGTTTGGCAAGGAACGTTCCTTCATTCTTCACCTTCCTTCTCCATGAAGTCTTTGTATTTCTTCAATGCTGCTTGGAATTTTGATTCATTAGGTCCTAAGGTGTGTCTGGAGATAGAAAGTACTTATTTGATCAAGTCCTTGATGGTGATGAAAGCTTTCCTATACCATTTTAATACTACTTTAAGGTTATCCAAAGTGAGTTGAATTTCCACCAATGTGTCGATAGAAGCTACTGAGAAATCTTCATATTTAAATTATTTTAACATCAATAATGTGAATTCCTAGATAACCATGTTGATGGGAAGGACATTTTGATTGTCATCAATCACTTGAAAAGGAAACTCTTTGATTCTTGTAATAAGGTCTAAATCTTTATCTTCACCCACCTCTTGAGCCTCTTGTAAATATCTAATTAGATCACCAATGAAATTTATCTTATGGTTCATTGTTTCCTTTATCTTAATGAACATATCTCAATTGGGAATTATCCCAATCTCCAATAGAACATCGAGAGAGAGTTCTTTCATATTTGTCCAAGATTTGAGACTTTTCTCCATTTCTTGTTGACTCTAAGAAAGTGTGTCAATGGTTTGTCTTAGATCAGATTTTACACTTTCCTTATAGTCATTCATCTCCATGAAATATTTTAGCAATTGTGTTCCTTGAGCCAAAACCATGTCAATCCATTCTTTAAATACCATGCCCCATACATGTGTTTCCCAACCTTTTGAATAATAGGTTCTTATATGCTACTAGCTATAGGCTCAATAAACTCCAAATATTGAGTAGTCTTTTGAAGTACGTAGGTAAGATATTCAACCTTGGCCTTATATTGATCTTTGATTTTCTTCTCCTAATCATACTTATTAATGAGAGAGGCCAATGTTGATTGTGCATCCTCTTTTGTACTCTCATGTATCCTTTTTCCCAATTCTATCCTTGTGATATAATATTATTACAAGTCAATGTATTCTATTGCTTTACCAAGGGGAGGTTGTGCAACCTTGACATATTTTTTACCTACTTTATCTACTATAAGAGAGGGGGACCGACCACGTCAAGGCCCTAGGTTACAGAGGGCCGAGAGTAATAGACTACCCTAACTTACCTCAGTGTAAGGAAGTGTGTGGAAATGCGAGATGAGAATAATGAGGACTATAAGGTCCTTCGATCACTCTATAGACCTGAGGTTTGAGAGGAGACTAAGCGAGTCAATTTTTAGGGTCAACTTTGTCTCTTAGATAGCTCTCTGTCATAGGAAAAAAGTGTGGTTCTGGGACAAGAGCGTGATACGTTAGTGTCTATCAAGTGCGATGGTGTCCATATGGCCAGAGGACTAGCAAGACAAGGTCTAATTGCTAGAAAAAGGACTAACTGACTAGTTAATGGTTTCTAGATGAACAAAACAATACTATGAAGTAAGAAACATATAAACAAATATGATAAAACAAGTAGATTAATGCAAGGGTGACAAGAATGATCTCACTTAAAAGCTTGTTCACTACCTAGCTCCACAAAGCACATCCACCTACACACAAAAAAGAGGAAAATTGTTGGGGGGTTTTATAGGGGTATACCTCACTCAGACCCCCATTTTGGTGTTTCCACCTCCATAGAAAACCAAGTTTGCAATGATAGAGAAATAGTATGATAAAGAAGGAAATAAGCAAAGAACACTAAAACAATACAAAATAGTAATGTGCTTACTCAACCAAATAATAGAGGAGAGGAGTAGAAAGCTTACCACCTCCACCAAGAGAACTCAAGGCTAATGGGGGAGAGAATGAGAGGAACTCAATCGTTTGTTTCGATGGTGTTGTTATATACTTTCTCTATTGAGTTGATAGAGTGATGGAATTGCTTCTATGAACTGCAAGAATGTTGCTTAAATGCTTGGAGAGATTGTAGATAGATTGTGAAGAGCTGAAATGGAATCAAAAGGAGTGGATTTGAAGGAGGAATGAAGAAAATGACCATATTTAGGTTAGTTGACCGAATAGGGCGTTACAAGTTGACTTCCAATGGGAAATGGAATGCCTCTGCAAGCTCCAACCATAGGAATTTGTCAGGGACATAAGCGTGCCATGTGGATGTCTGCACATTGTGCAGGTGTCCCCAATAGTTATTCCTCCACTGACACTCAAAATAGGTTCCAAGTGGAATGGAGACAATGAGCCTATATGGTATTTAGCCTCCAAATTTGGTTTTCTAAAGTGAGGAAGTGTAAAAGAGGAATTTGCATTAGGGGTGCAAATTTCTTCCTATACATTTTTACCGCACTTTAGCAAGCATGAATATATATTATTTCTTCGGTAAAGTAGATTGAAGAAGTAGTAGGGTTAGAAATGTATACTTGAACCATCGAGGAAGTAGATCACGATCTGGTGAACCCAAGAGTGCAAGATAGGAAAATGACTTCATAGCTCTATAGAACTATGAAGCTGAAGAAAGAAAGCACCTTACAGGCCCATGGACCTTCAAGGAAGGTATCCTCCAAGAACTCTCACATGAAGGAAACTGAGAAAAGTGCCTTACAAACTTGCAAATCTGCAAGGAAGGTATCCCCTAAGAAATCTCACATGAGGGAAACTAAAAAAAGAAAACTCCACAAAGTCAAAAAGTGGCTTCATAGGTGCACCCATGAAGTGACATGTTTACCCATATATAGAACATGTTAGGAAGTGGCCACATAGGTAAGTAAACGGACAATCACATAGACCTTCGTTAAGTTGGAAGACTTTCAAAGGGCTCCCTTGGGAACCCTTCAAAGGGTAGAGGGGTCCACTCAAGGGAGACACTATTTGAAAGCGAGGTCTAGCTGGGATGCCCCCAAGCTAGATGCAAAGATGTGAAGTAGGTCTAGTTGGGTTTCCCCTGAGCTAGACACAAAGATGCAAAGTAGGTCTAGTTGGGTTGCCCCTAAGCTAGATGCCATAGAAAAAACTTTTGAAGGGTTCCCTCGAGAACCTAGCATAAAAATAAAGGGTCCACTCAAAGGACCCGTTGTTTGAAAGCTAGTGTCTTCGTTCTCAAATTGATTCATCATCAAGGAATTCAAAAGGAAGAATATGCCACCATGTGAGGGGAAGATGAAAGTTGTTTCCACTTTGGAGGAAGGTTTCCAAATTCTTTCTTTATGAACCAATGATGAAGGAAACATGTTATGTTAGGGTTTCAAGTTGAGAATGCAATTTTAACAAAGAAGTGTGTGAAGGTTCTTTAAGAAAAGATTAATTGGAAACAAATATATTTTTTGAAGATCAAAGCAATGTAAAGGCGGTGTTGTCACACATGAGAGGGAAAACTCAAGCAAAGAAGAGAGAAAAAATAAAGAGAACACAAACAAAGGACATAGGGGTAGCATGATATTTCGGGGTTAGAACCACTCATAAATATATATATATATATATATATATAAGTATAAAAATAGTATATAAATGCACTATCATCAACCCCCTAATATATCAGGCCATGTGAGGAATGCATGAGAAGACAAAGTAAACATAAAAAAGTGGGTCAACATGGAAAGGAAGCCTAAATGCTCCCAACGCTCTGCCTCATTCCCAATTTACCGAAAGCCAATCACAAACATGGAAGAATGATGATACAAATAGAGGAAGGTTTACAAAACAAATACCACACCTATTTCCAATCACCAAGAAGGGTGATGAGGATCATCCAAGCACATATAGCATGATCATGGGGAAACACATCACAACACACACACATCTAATCTAAAGATAAAGAAGAGGTCTCCCCCTTAACATTGATCAACCAAAAGGTCATCAGCTTCCCACTCTAGATCATTGTAGGGGGAAGGAGGATGAGAATGTAGTGGTGAAATGTTAAGGGGGAGAGCTTCGGACCCTCTCGCAATAAGGGCTAAGGAAGAAGGACCTCCAAGGTCTCTGTCACTCAACTCTTGTGGATCGTCTAAGGTCAACAACTTTGTGAAGATCGCTGACAAGGTCAAAAATTCATCCATCGAGTTAAACATGAACTTAACAGGAGTGCCATGTTTCACTTTGATGGACATAAAATCATGCATGAGGTTCATCGCTAAGCTCACCGAGTGATTCAGGAGTGGTGACGAACTCAGGGGAAGCTAGGACTAGGTTCGTTACTAGGAAAACACAAGTTAACACAAGGCCACCTTTCAGAGAAGGTGGGATCCTCTTGCATCCTCTGTTGTCAGAGGGACCACTCTCTACCTTCTACTTTGTCAGAGGTAGTGAGCTCCAAACATATGAGGTAGGAAAGGAAGAGGAATAGGAGGAAATAACCATAATGGATACGACTAAGGTGTTACTCATATCTATGGGCTTCGGGAAAGGTGGGACATCTGGAACGCATGTTTGCAAAGGTGGCTCCACTAAAGGAGAAATGAATACCTACACCTTTCTAAGGTCAGGTGCATTTGTGCTCACAGCGGAAGCCAAAAGTGATACAAAGGTGGTTTGAATAGAAACAGAGGTGAGGAGAGAGGAGGATGCGACATACGGTCCTAATACAGGAGTATTCATCTCCTTTTCCTTCCTCTATGAGGCGACATTCTTGACCAGGAGAGCCTTTTATTGATGCTTGTGCTCTAGTGCAAGGCAGTTTCTGTGACTCTTAGAACTAGAAGCTGGAGGTTGTGAAGGAATAGAAGGCTCCTGCTTAAAGCTAGGAGAGTTTCCTCCACAACCGCTTCAGGTGGAGGGACATACTCTTATACAGGAGTAGGAAGGATAGGTTCAAAAATGGTGGGGGAGTTAGCTCCACCACCTCGGTGATGGGCCTCTTCCCATTCACTACTTTAGAAGTAGGGGCAATAGGAGGCCAGGATGTAGAGGATTCCCCATGGGGGGCTTTCTTCCTATTGTACAAGTAATACCAAGGTCCAGGAGGCTTGGTAGGGAGATCTGATATCCTGATCTTGGGTCTACACCAAGTAGGCACCATCAGACTCAGTGGATAAAGACCAGGATTACTCATCCAATACTCCTTCCAAGAAAGGGGAGTGGAAAAGGTAGCCCGAGAAGGAGAAATCTTTTCCTTTCCCTTTCGAGAAGAGGAGGCAGCTGGTTGTTCTACTATGGGAAGGGTCAATTTTAGTTGTCCCTTGCCCCCAGTTTTGTACTTCAAGTAGCTTTTGTAAAGTAGGTCTGTTCTAAGAGGAAGTGGACCAACTGGAGTAGGCCAAAAGTGATTTAATGAATATCCTTGATGAGACACCATGAGTTGGTATTCGGTGTCATGATTTATGTGGACAACAAATTCATGGGAAAACTAAACATTTGCAAATTACAGAGGCAATCCCATTCATTGAAGCTAGCCAAGGTATACCTAGCTTCACTCTGAATAGGTCTAACTCAGGAATAACATCAAAAACCATGTCTACATTCCTAGGTCCAACTCAGATGGACATGGTTACAATCCATATGGTTTAAGAGAAAATTCATCATGCGTACGGATGATGGACTTCATTTTTTCATATTTCTCCCTTTGCACGGATTTCAACAATAACATCTCCTCTGTGATGACATTTACTCTACTCATGGGGTCAACTAAGACCCCCGACACAATGTTTCCATTGAGGCGAGTGAGAATGTATAGTGGAGAAGGTTTGTCATTTTTTGGTACATCTTGTGAGGTGAATGTGACATCTGGAGAACCAGTCGCAAGATGAGGAGAAGGAGTAATAGTAACCATGTTAGTGTATGCTTCGGGTTGAGGAACAAATCAGAGGGATCGATAATCATGTTAGCAGAGTGCGATGGTAATGGGTCAGTGTATATCTGCAATTCACTATTATCTTTTGCCATTGATTTGTTCATATTTTTTTTCCTCCCATTGAGGCAAATAGTACCATCCTTGATGCGATCCTGTATCTCATGATGTAGGCACATGCAATGTTCGGTATCATGTCCATTAACTCGATGGTACTGAAAATAGGTATTTTCTTCATACTAGCTAGGCTAAGGTTTCCTAATGGGTTTAGGGCTTGGAAAGTTAATGATCTTATGCTTCAAAAAATTTTGTAAGATGGGGGAGTAAGATTCCCATAACTTTGTGAACTTTCAATTGCATATAAGGCCATTGTCATCCATAGTGGCTACTACATTCGCAACAACTTTTCTTTTCCAGAGATTGATATAATGGGCTTCCCTTTAGGATAGGAGGGTCAGGAAGGCCCCTTGAATGAAACTACCACCCATTGATACTCCCATAAGGGTGCACACAAATGCACAAAAGAAGGGTATTTCATAAGGGAAAACCTCTCTTGCCAATGCCTTTGTAAGTTCCCTATGAACACCTTCTGTACATCGGAGTCCAGTAATGGGTATGCGATTTGTTAAAAGAGTGCCTGATATCATGCTATAAAATTGGTAATCTTCTCATTATCCCCTTGTTTACATTGGACAAGGTCAAAAAAGGTCAGCTTAGGTCTGATGTTGGCTTGGAACTGTCGTAGGAACTAGTTCACAAGTTGATCAAAAGTAAAGATGGAATTTTTGGGTAAGGAACAATACCACACAAGTGTTGTGTCCTTGAAAGATTGGTGGAATAGTTTTTCCATCAATGCATCATGATGGAAGAAATTTGTACACAAGGCATTAAAGGGACACATGTGTCTGTGAGTCCCCTTTGCCACCGTTTTTCTAGAATTTAGGAATCTCCATCCCTTGTGGGGAAGGAGTGTTTAGGATTGCTACTAACAATGGACTATATTAGAAGAAGGGTTAGAAGATAGGCTGGGAAAAAGCTTGGGAAAGGTTTGCCAATTGGTTCTGCATCTTCCCCATATTCTAAAGAAGGGTGTTAAAAATCAGGTGATTAGAAGATACAGGACTAGTGGAACCGCCACCAAAACCACTATCGTGATTACCACAAAAGCTGTCGTTGGTGCCACCACCATTGGTGTTCCCTCCATCAAATCCACTACCACTTCCAAAGCCATTACCATGACCTCTGCTGGAACCACTTCTGCCAGTGCCACCTCTGCCACCGAAGCTACCACCACCAAAGTCTCCACCAATCATCTCACCAAATCCTCCACCATCAGGGCCGATAAGCGGGTTGATGTGGAAACCTAGAGGGATTCTATTTACTTTGATAGTTTCAAAATTTTCAGAATTAGTAGGGATATTGATTGAAGGGACCATGTTGGCCATGTATATGTATGTGGGAGGCATTGACACTCCTAATTGTTTCTCATGTTCTTCGAAGGGGCAAATTTTTATCATGCCACTATGGTTCGAGGGGGTGCATGCTTCGGCCAGACCACAAAGACTATCTAGGAGCTCTATTCCCATTCGGTCTTTTCCTACCATATACTTTATTTCGTCAATAACTTTAGCAGCCCTAAACAGCTTCGGATTTTTCTCCATGTGATTTTCCAAAGCACCCAACCCTTTCCTCTGACTAGCGATATATTTGGAGGGAATGTGGATAACTTCATGCTCATCTATGGAAGATGATTTAGGTGACACAGGAGGAGTAGGGACACAGTTAGTTTCATCAAAGAATCTTGACTCACCCCGTGATACCTCCTACTATGTGGTCAGGCCAATCATAGAACCAAAAAAGAGACCTATAGAGAAATGATAAGTGACTTTTGTCTTCTCCATCGAAAGGTGTCATAGAATTCTCCTAACAATATACCAAGAGGTCATGGAATGGGTTGTGATGCTCATAAACCTTCACAACATGTAGGGGTACAATGATGAGAGGGTACAATGGAAAAGCTCAAACATTGACAAATGAGTAGACGTTGGTTCACATCGGGTTCACCAAAAATGTAAGAGAGGGGGACCAACCATGTCAAGGCCTGAGGTAATGGAGGGTTGAGAGTAGCAAGCTACCCTAACTTCCCTCAGTCTATGGAAGTGTTAAGAAATGTGGGATGAGAATAATGAGGACTATAAGGTCCTTCGATCACTCTAGAGACCCGAGGTTTGAGAGGAGACTAGGTGAGTTAGTTTTCAGGGTCAGCTCCATGTATTAGATAGCTCTCTGTCATAGGACAAAAGCATGGTTCTAGGACAATAGTGCGGCGCACTGGTGTCTCTTAGGTGCGTTGGTGTCCATATGGCTAGAGGACCAACAAGACAAGGTCTAACCACTAGAAAATGGACTAACAACCTAGTTAATGGTTTCTAGATGAACAAAATAATACTATGAAGTAAGAAACATATAAATGGATATGATAAAACAAGTAGATTAATGTGAGGGTGATAAGAATGATCTCACATAAAATATTATTTTCTAGCTAGCTCCACAAAGCATGTCCACCTACTAGGGGTTGTATAGGGGTCTACCTTAGTTAGACCCTCATTTTGGTGTTTCTACCTCCACGGATAACCAAGTTTGCAACGATAGAGAAATAGTATGATAAAGAAGGAAATATGCAAAGAACACTAGAACACTACAAAATAGTAATGTTCTTAGTCAACCAAATAATATATGAGAGGAGTAGAAACCTTACCATCTCCACCAAGAGAACTCAAGGCTAATGGGGGAGAGAGTGAGAGGAACTCAAGCTTCTACTACAATCATGTTGTTCTACACTTGCTCTATTGAGTTGATGGAGTGATGGAATTGTTGCTATCAAGTGTAAGAATGTTGCTTGAATGCTTTAAGTGAATTCTAGAATAATTGGAGAGATTGTAGATGGATTGTGAATATTTGAAATGGAATCAAAAGGAATGGATTTGGAGGAATGAAGAAAATGGCCATATTTGGGTCGGTCGACCAAAGAGGGTGTTACAAGTTGACTTCCAATGGGAAATGTAACGTCTCTGTAGGATCCAACCACAAGAATCTACTAGGGATATAAGTGCACTCTATGTGCCACACAGGTGCCACTGAAATTTATTTTTCCACTAATGCACAAAATAGGCACCAAATGGAACAAAAACATTGGGCTTATGTGGTATTTAGCCTCCGAATTTGGTTTTCTTAAGTGAGGAAGAGTAAAAGGGGAATTTGCATTTAGGGTGAAAATTCTCTCCTATACATCTAATAACACCCTCGAGAGAGTCTTTGAATTTTTCTATAGATTTATCTGTCACTAGCACCAATTGACCAAAATCAAAGTCATCTGAGAGAGATGGCTCGCTTCTTTCTCTTTGGAGTCTATGTGGTAAACTAAGGGGGAAGGGGAGAAGAACCTTCTCGAAAACCTTCCATCATGGTATGAGTAGATGTCACTACACTTACAATGGTAGTAATCACAAGTGGTGGAGTGTTAGTTAAAATAGCTTCAGGAATTTCCACACTTGCCATATTTTGTATTGTTTCAAAAACAAACTAATGAAAATTAGTTTGATAAGTTACATCAAAACTAGGAGAAGATAAACTTGGAAAAGAAGATAATGGACCAAAAAAAAAATTCAATGTTATCTTATGGGCTCTCAAAATGGACCCAAAAGTAGGAGATGAATAGATGGATTGAATTGAAACAAAAACTATGTTATAGAGATGGTAGAAACAAAAGTCAAATATTATGTATCTAGAATTACACGAGTAGGAGCTGTCATAGTAGAAATGATAGGAGGAGAAGACATGGGGGAATTCTCAAGAGCATCCTTATGTTGGGATTCCTATGCTTCTTCACTTTGACCCTCCTTTTCTTGTTCTTCATCTTGAGATTATTCTTCCTCTGTGACACTAGATGACCCTTCTATACTCTTGCTTTGAACCCCTTTAATTGTGAATTTTATTTTACACCTAGGGGTTTTACTTGTAATTGGTGTTTCACCTTTGATCTTTGTTATCAACTCAACCTTATTCCCAACATGCCGCTCAGGTTCTTCTTTAGATAGACAGTGTTAAAATATTTCAGCTTTATATCCCTTTCCTATTTTATACACCTAAAATTGGTCTGGAGCATCTGATTAATTAAATACAAATTATTTGATTAATTATTCTAATTTCCTCTACTATTCGAATAAATAGAAATATTTATTTCTATAGTTCACATTTAAATTCATCTTAATTAAATAAACAAAATTAAATACTTTGTTCGATTTAATTATCATATCCCTATTTTATTCCATCACATTGATCTTAAATTATTTAAATAAAAAACAAACACTTTATTGATTAATTGCCATATTCTTTTGTTTAATTTAATAAATAAGTTCTATAGTTCATTTTATTAAATTATTTATCTCCCTTTTCCTAATTTAAATAAATCAAAAATATTTGAATTAAAGCATAAGGAATATTCCATCTATATTTCCTCAAAAATGAATTAGATATCCTATATCTAATTTATGTCTAAAATATGTCACAATTAATGCTTTGAAACTTCACGGGAAGTTTTGGAGACAAATTCCAAAATATTCTCTCAATCCTCCTCCATCAATCCTTCCTCTTCTCTTGCCCGATGTTTTCATGGGTAGAGACAATCACCATTTTTCTCTCAATCTCCTCCATCTTTCACCCTTCAATCCTCCAGATTGAATCCAAGCCTCTCAATGCTTTCCCTGTGCATTTCTACAACTAAGAATTCTATATATACAGCCTCATTGAACCAAGAAAAGGATCCAAATAATCTAACTTATGCACTCTTACTCTGCAGGAATTCAAGCACATCAAGTATCCAAGCATCAAGCATCAACAATCATCAATCAAGTTCTTCACAATCATGGCTGCCTCCTGTAGCTGCATATTATATGTTTCATGTCAATCCATGCTAGTTTAATCTATTTATCATCTAGTATTATCACATTTAGCTCCATATCATTACATTAGCATCCATCTCATTCTTTGAATTGTCATTTTAACAATCATAGTGTCCTCACGATCTGAGAGCAATAGTGGTTTAATAAATCTTTGAGGATAGAGAACAATATCACGCTTTCAATTGATTATTGCTTTGATTTGATTCATTCAACTTTGTCTTTGATATAATGTCTTATTAAGAAGTGTGTTTTGTGCTTTACACCTAATTATCCATGCTTACACCTATAACCAAATATTGGTATTGGCAAGGATTGTTTGGAAGCTTTCCCTAATGGAGATTGTTTCATTTTTAGACCACTAGATTTGAGGGAGATTGGTTTTAAAAATTATTCCTCTCATAAGTGGGATCTAGGATGTTATCTTCATCCTCCATGTCCTAAAAATATCAGAAACATTTAGGTTCAAAATATATTTCAAAGTAAGCCGACAATAATCCAACTTCCTTATATCCTCCTCAGTCCTACAATCTACCCAAATATATTCCACTCTATGTACATGGGTTTGGCTATTTTTGATTATGTGTTTTATTCCTCTATGTTCAAAGTCAGGTCTCCTTCTATATGTTTTCATTGTGACCCACTACATCTCTGATTCCATAGCCTTAGCTTTGGGAGTTGTAGTTATGGAGTACCTGCCTACTGTGTGAGGAAACTTAAATAGTGGCTTATTTAAGTCAGCTTGTCTGCACTATGAACTACCATGATCTATCTACATAAATCCATGTGTATGATCTTATCGCTTGGATAACTTGGAAGAATGTATTTGTATCAATTGAAACAACCAACTTGAATGTATGTGAAGGTAGGAAATTGTAGGAATATACAACCAAGTCTATTAACCTCTACATAGGCTTCATCAAATACTCTCCTATATTTCAATTCCTTTGTCAAAAATGCAGAGATATGGAGCAAAGAAAGAATAATTAACCCTCCTAAAGTGATGAATACTTTGTTTCAAGATCAATTATGAATAATATAGGTCAATAGGAACATGTCTCCTATCACCCTTTGATGTCAATCCTAAAAATTTCCTAATTGACACAACAATATAAACCAAGTATGAAGTCATAAAATATCAATGAGGTGGGCACTTTTATGAGTTGATCATGGATTGCATCACTTATTTGTTGGCCCAAAAATATCTATTTTTTCCTCTTCCTTATGATATGAATGTATAAATACATCCACTCTTGAAAATTAGAAGAGTTATGAAATCCTTTTACCCTATTGAGAAGGGTGATCAAATCATTTACTTCCTCAATGAATTCACTGCAAGGAAATATCTTAGGCCATCTTGAAATATTTGGCCTTGGGTTTTGAACCATCTTGTATTAATTATGCTCTTACAATATTTTGAATCCTTATTATAATAATCTTGGGCATCCTCAATAGTAAGATCAACATACACATTAATTAATGATCAGACACTGAAAGATCTTATCAAAGAATTTTGGATTTAGTCTAATGATCACATTCCCATCAAGGTCCTTGACACTTCTATATTATTTGTGATAATGGGCTGTCACAGCTAGAATAAACTCAGGATACTATGTTCCTATTGGAAACACAACCACTGATTGAATTTTGATTTCTATCACATATAACATGCTTGAATATAAATGATTATTCTTTGTTGTCTCCAAAAACTCTTTATGCTTGAATATAAAGAAAATAGGAAAAATAAGAATATTACATACCCACAAATAGCGAAGATGAAGAAAAATTGACAACAGTCTTATGAAGAAATCCAAACATAATCTGACCAAAAGGAGAGAAAGAGTACACATGATATTCAGATAAAGGTGAAGAATGAAGATAAATTCAAATTAAAACACATTAAAAACCTATTAAAAATCCACTAAAAACACATTTAACACTATAATTAATGCAAAGTAGGTTAAATAAATAATATAATTATGCTAAAAATCAATGCTATTACATCATCAAAATAATTTTACCAAAAATATGGAATGATGCTAAACAATGCTCTTGCACATGTAGGAAAGTATGACTAACTCCAAAATAAAAAGTTTTGTAATTATTAACCTTTCACAAATTTTCAAAAGGAGAGAAAGGGTAATCACTCAAAATGATCTTTCAAGGGATCAAACACACATGAGAGCAAGTAGAATTTGAATAATTTTTCATGCTTAGAGGACATGGGCTATGAAATGGATAGGTTTAGTAGGGGTTATCCCATGAATTGATCATGCTAAGTTCAAGGATAATGATCAAAGGGAGAAGAATCCCAAACTCTAAGTTCCTTCATCCATCCATTGGGTTATAGAGTTAGGCGACTAATAGAGACAAAAAGATCAAATAAAAAGACACAAAAAATATACAAATATTTACAAACTTATTCAACACTTCACCAAGTGAAGAGCTCCAAATGTTGTCTACTATGAGGCAAGGAAAATGCTATGTCTTTGTACACTAGAAGAAAATTGTTCTCACTAGAAACTTGGTGAATTGTGAAAGGTCCTCTCCATAAGGAATCAAAATATTTATGCATTCCTTTTGATTATTTTCTTTTGTTGCACAATAGGACTTGATCTGCAATTTACAAATCATGAGACTTTTCCTTTTCATCAAGAAGTCTTTTGACTTGGCTCTAGTGTTTCATAATGTGATCCACCATCTATATGTGCTTCTCCTCCAATTAAACAAGGAACATGATATTATTGTCCACGGAGTTGTCAAAAGTTTCATCTTCATTGACCTTAGCCAATTTTAAAGTGGGAAAATCTAGTATGATAGGGATTTCCAAATTCAACTTGTACAAGAGCTAAAATAGAGACAAGTGAATCACCTATTTAGGGGTAATACGATCTTCCCACAAAGCATCATACAAAGCCTTGTGCCAAGATCTTTGATTCTCGTCCACTAGCTTGTTGATAATGCTAACCAAATTCTTGTTACTCAATTATGCTTGACAATACCCTTGGGGGTACTATTCTAAAGAATGAGAGAGAGTGATCCCATATTTGAAGCAAAAATATATTATCAATTTGGATGAGAAGGAAGTAGCATTATCTGCTACAATCTTATTTGGAACACCAAACCATGAAATGATATTCTCCATAAGAAAATTACATACCACTTCCAAAGTAGAATGCTTAACTAGAATGGCTACCACCCACTTGGTGAAATAGTAGGTAGTTGTGAGAACATAACTATGCCTTGCACTTGATGGTGGATTAATTATGCCAATGAAATTGATACCCCACTGCTAAAAAGGATCTTTAATTAGCATTGGCTTGAGGGGCAAAGATTCCAATTTGGGTTTCCCACGAACTATTGGCGTAACTCACACTTACGTACCTAGTTGTATGTATGTTGAAAGAGTTTGCGCTATTAGTATATTTATCACAAAATCTTGTGTTCAGTGATTGGTGCTAAAAAGTGTCCTTTGCATGCTAAGTTCTAAAATGATTCCAAAAACTTACCTTGTTGTGCTTTATCTACACAACATAGAAAGGTTTTATTAAGACTCATTTTATACAAATCATTGTCCCAAAGAGTGAAGTTTACAACTTTGATCTTGATTGTTATCTTTTCCTTAAATGGTAGGTGCTTGGGACATTCTCCAAGGATAAGGAAGTGTGAAATTTTTGAATACCATTCATTAGTCGTGCTTACAAAAAATATTGTAAGAACATCTTTAGCAATCACTTCCTCATCATCTAATAATTCTTCTGGTTTATTATCAACTATCAACTAACACAAACCTTTCCCATGAACCAACTTTGTGGGTTTGATTTCCATGTCGTATTCCCATATCTTGGCAATCCAATTGCCTCTTTTAGTTCAAAACTCCTATTGAGTCAAGATGGACTTGACTATGGAATCTAGCACTAATGCAACAACATCAGAATTAAGGATGTAAAACCTGAAACACTTAACAATTTTTATGAAATCATAAGCATTATTTTCCATTGGTGAGTACTTAAGCTCATAAAATTTCAAAGGAAAGATCATGAATGTCATAGAAGATTCAATCCCCTCATTGTTCTCTTGCACCAAGATAGCAGATAGTGTATGTTTAGAAGTGTAAATGTACATGATAAAGTCTTTTGTGTAGTTTGGGCAACCTAAGACTAGAGCATGTGCAATAGCCTCCTTAATTTCATTGAATGAAAATTTTCCTTTTGTACTCTAATGAAATATTGTCTTACCTTTCATCATATCAACAATATGATGAGTCTTCTCTATGAAGTTTGGAACAAACCTCTACAAGAAATTGACCTTTCTAAAGGAGTGGACTATACCATCTTACTTGAAGGTAAAGTAAGACTTTGAATTGACTTGACCTACTCAGGATCAATCTTGATACCTTCCTTAGACACAATGTGTCCAAGGAGTTTTCCTTATGTAACCCTAAAGATTGATTTCTTGGGGTTGAGGGAAATTTCATGTTGTTGGCACCTTTTGAGAACTTGTTGTAATTGATGATAATGATCTTAACATTTCTTTGAAAAGATTGTCATGTCATAAATATAGACCATAATGAACTTACCCATCACATCACATAAATCCAATCCCATTTCTCATTAAAATGTAGCACCAACATTGATCAAACCAAAAGGAATTCTACGATAAGAAAACACACCCCATGGAGTAGTGAAAGCAGTTTTATGTTGATATTCTTTTCCCACTTCCACTTGATTGTACCTTGTAAATCCATCTAACATACATAGAATTTCAGAGCCTGACACTGTTTGCAATACTTGGTCCATTATCAGCTAGGGTAATTATCCTTCTTTGACAATTGAGTCAAGTTTTGTAAATCCATATAAATGTATATTTCCCCATTATTTTTCATACTGGAACAATGTTTGTTATCTATGTTGAATGATGGATAGGAAAGATGACCGTTGAATTAAGAATTTTATGAATCTCAGAAATAATAGTACTTGAAATGTTTTAATTGTATTTCCTCTACTTTTTCCTATGAGGAATAGAACCTGCCTTAAGTTGAATTTCATGTTGGACCTCCTTTACATGAAAAATATTTTAGGTCTTCACAAGAATAAGCAAGTACATCCATGTATTGCAAAAATAGTTTTGAAAAATTCTCTTTTTCCTATTGAGTGTAACATTTACCAATATTTATTATCTTGGGATCCTCTTGTATTCCCAAATTCAACTTCTCAACTTCAGTCGATGAATCAGATCCATATTGTTACTGCTTCTTGACATAATGATCATTCTTGCCAAAATTTTTTATAAAGAAACCAAATCTTTGGGAATATTATTCCATTTTAGCTGCAAGATTTCCTCTCTAGTATATTGATCCACTTGAAAGATTGATTCAGGAGAAGAAAAATCAATTCCCTCAAAATATAGTTCACTAAAATTTCAAGCCTTCTCTAGAAAGGCCATGATTGGATGGTCATCTTTAAATATTTTTAAGTGATTAGAATTATCTAGAATATGAGGATGGACAAATACCTCAATGGTATATTTGGTTCCTTTGAATTTTTTGTGTGGGATCACAAGAGTAGATGATACTACTAGATAATTAGCCTCCCTTGGAACTACCAAAATATCAAATGCATCAAAACCTTCAATGGCATCCCAAAAAAGGTTAGGATAATTCCTTAACCTTTCCTTTTTTGTTTGGTACAAATTCCTTACATAAAAAATGACCAACTCAACGTCACCTTGAGCATAAATATTTTTAATCCCTTTCTTGTGTGCAACTTGCATGCCTGACAACAAAGCCTCATATTCTACAATGTTGTTGGTATTATTGAATTACAATTTGAAATAGAAAGGAATTTTTTTTCCTTGTGGGGATATAAAAACTATCACTACACCTAATCCTATGGAAGAGAAACTACCATCAAATTCCACATTCCAAACATCATTTGGACTCCCTAAGTTGACAGTCTCAAAGTATAAAGTTTCTTTATTCTAAGAGTTATCTTCATCTGAAAATGGTGAGCCATGAGTTACCTACTTCTTGATTGAATCATTGTCTAATGACCCAAAAACTTAATCAATTTGCAAAAAGTAAGTACCCATTCTAGAAGATCCAAAAATAATCTGAGATCTAGGATCATAAGATTTTGTTACCAAAAAGTTAGCTTTCCTTTTCGGAATCATTTTCTACATAACACCCTTGACGAGTATCCTAGCCTCAAACCAATTGATATTGATCTTGCCACCAAAATATTTGTACAAGTTCCATCCCAATAATATCCCATATGAGGCTGGGACATCGACTACCAAAACTATCATTTTGATCTTCTTGTTAGGAAATGAAACAAATGCCAATTTTACATCTTTAATTTTACCAATTAGGGGCACTTGATTTTTTTCCATTGAAAAATATTAGCCAAACATTTTTGTCAAGTTCAAACCCAAAGTGTTAGCCACTTTGGCTAGTATCACATTGTCAGAGACACCTGAATCAATGACATAGTTACTTAACTTATAACCATTAATGAACAAGGAGATATAAAATGGATCTATCTTTCCAAGGACATATGAGGTAATGTAAACTAGGTTATTTTGTGAAGGCCTCATTTTGGGAGCAACCAAGGTATTCTGGAAAGAATCTCAACTAAGTTGAGTTCCTTTATCTTTGAAAAAATTAAAAAGTCTATCAAATTGATTAATATTGGCTTGAAGATAATCAGCTTATGACATCGAATTTCGGTCTTCTTTGCATGGTCTATGATGTCAAAGGCTCAATAAAATTTATCAAAAAATATGGAATATTTTCATTCTAGAGCTTGGGAATTTGGGTACTAGTCTTAAACATAGAAGGAGATGCAGGAGAATTGAAGGCACTTATTTTCTTACTTCCCATTGTATCTCTTGGTTGGATAGTAAAAGGAGTCCCCCTCTTAGTGACAGTAACCATTGAGTGTGGATATCTTTTGTCTGAGCTGCATCGCCTTGTTGATGATCAAGCTGATTTTGTGAATGAGTGAAAATGGTATAAGCATCAACAAAAGTTTCCTCTTATTTCTAAACTTCTTTTTCACAGTCCAAATACCTAATGTTAGAGTCACCATTCAGATCAACTTCTTTTTCCTGAAAGAGATTGACATTATCCTCTAAGAGATATTTCGATTGAAAAAGATCTTCTTGCTCAAATTCATAGTATCCCACTACTGTATTTGTAGGAGGCACATCAAGCACAAGTCTTCCTTATGGTGCAAGAAGTATATTATGGTTCCATGCAAAATTATTGATATAATTTAAAGAATTTGGATAAGTTCTCCTTGGAACGTCCTTGTATGAAGGAATGGATGATACTTGAGAAATTCTCTTCTTAATATCTAGCAATTCATTTGCTAACTTTTGCACCATAGGATTTGTGGTGCTATGGAAGATTGGGCTGAAGATGTCTGTCCTTTTTTCTTATTTGAATCCTTTTTTATCTTTCCAGTGAGGATTAAATCATCCTCAAATTCAGTAGCTAATGCTTGATCCGCTTCAACGGTGGTTGGGTTAGATCTCTGCAATAGGAAATTGACCTTCAACAACTACACATTAATGAAGAAGCACTTCAAATTGTGAGATATTGGCTAAGCATCAGTTGGAATCCTAGTTTATAACTTGTTAAAATTCACTATGAACTCATGCATGGTTTCATCTCATTCTTTATTCATTTGTGTAAGTTGAGCCAACAAGTCATGAAAATATTTAATAGGGTTGAATATTTCATCAAACTTGGTTTGAAGAGTGGCCCAATTTGTGATAGTTTTGGTAACAATATTATAAAACCAATCAGCTGCTACTCCTAGTAGAGTTTCAATGAACAATATTATTGATACATCCCCATGTTCTATGTTGAGAACTCTACATACAATATAGAATGTAGTGATATGATCATCCGAGTGTTGCTTACCATCTCCATATGAATTAGGGATGTTCTTTCATGAGCTCCAAGGAATTTCATGTAAAGGTGTCATCAAATTCAAAGGACCAAAAGTATTACCCCATGGACCTTGAGGATGACCTTGTGCATCCATTCTACCTTAGTTTAATTGAGGCATAATAAACCTTTGAACCCGTGTTATAGGAAATTTTTTTGAATAATAGAAGCTTCACTTGGAATAGGTGATCTTACACTTCGAGGAGGGAAAATCTTTGTGCACTGAAGAGGTGATCTCGTCCTTGAAGGAAAAATATCAAAGTTATGTTTCCTTAGCAATTTAAATGTAGGATAAATATGCCCTTGCTCCCTTTGATTGCATGTATAACTTATTTATACCAGAATGAAAATTTTGTAAGAGAGATAGGTCAACAATAAAAGAAATAAATATAGACATAATAAGAGACTGATATACTTAAACCAAAAGCATGAGGCTCTAGTTGCGTATTTATGTCCCTAGAGAAGACACTAAAATACTGTTGGGTGAATATTTTGTAATCACTTAATTAATTAAAAAATGGTGATTTCAACCATAGTTATAATGATATTTAAATCTCTCCTCTCAGAAATGGGAGGCTCCCTTCTTACTACTCACTAAAACAACAAGTAACTAACCTAGATTATGTACACTAAATTTATCCATGGGTGTTACATTCATCCTTTTCTCTTTTCTTCGAAAATATTTTTGTCTCTTAAACAAATTAAAATGATACCTCATGATAATTATGACATATAATTGACCACAAATCCCTAGATCAAGTACTAATAACCAATATCTACTAGATTAAATGAAAGAGTAACCAGAGTGATACTAGTGAGTTTTGATAACTTTAAAAATCCATAAAAGATCAAAGTATTTTTTGTCTTCAATGATGATTGATAAAGATATAGAATGGTGTATCTTGCGACAAAAAGACTCCAATATACAACACTAAAGGATCCAAAAAACACAACAAATAGCCTACAACCCAAAGTCTTCGAATTATTAACAAAATGTATGCATAAGAACGTAAACATAAAATATATAAATGTAGCACAAAGTATACAAAATAAGATTTGAATCCCCTTTAAAATATATGATATGACACCACTTATTTAACAATTTACAAGAAAATGTAATGAGAAGGGCATACAAAAAATCTCACACATAACAAAGAAGATCCAAGATAAAAGATTGGATACAATTCTGCCTCTTTTATTGATTGAAATTTGATTTGCACATTAATCACAAAGTCTCAATATGTTTTTAAAATGGGAAGTGCTTCACTTCAAAAGATAAAAGTTTCTTAATATAAATAAACTCCCTCATATATATATAGAGGAGAGTAGAGAGAAAAATAGGGAAAGATAAACTAACCTGACTTATTCAACAAGAGAGTATGATTTTATTTAGGACCGTGTTATTTTTACAAGTAATTACATATGTAAAAAAGACATGTGAAATGTCATCAACTAACTAAATAAAGAAAAATACTAAAAAATAAACTATCTGGCAAGGCACGATCCTTCATTCTTCACCATCCTTCTTCATGAAGTCTTATGGTTCATTGTTTCCCTTATATCAATTACCATATCTCAATCAGAATTATCACATTCTCCACTAGCACATTGAGCTTGAGTTCTTTCATCTTTGTCCAAGCTTTGATAATTTTATCCATTTCATGTTGACTTTGAGAAATTCTATCAATGGTTTGACTCAGTTCAACTTTTACACTTTCCATATTGGCAATCCTGTCCATGAAATATTTTAGCAATTGCATTCCTTTAGCCAACACCTATCAATACATTCCTCAACTACCCTACCCATACATGTGTTCTCCCAAAATTTTGAATAACAATGTGTTCTATGCTTTTAAGTACAGGCTCAATAGAATCAGAAGATTGAGTAATCTTCTAAAGTATGAAGGTAAGCTATCCAACCTTGGCCTTATATTGATCTTTGAATTTATTTTCCTAATCATACTTCTTAATGAGAGAGACCAATGCTGATTGTGCATCCTCTTTTTCACTCTTATGTGTCATTTTTCTCAATTATATCTTTGTGATGACATATTTTCACAACTGAATATCTTATGTTTCTTTACATGGGGGAGGTTGTGAAACCTCAACATATTTTTAACCTGCTTAAATCTAATAACACCACGGGAGAGTCTTAGGATTTTTTCTAGATTTATCCTTCATTGGAACTAACTAACTAAAATCAAAGTCATTTGGAGCGATGTCTTGCTTCTTTCTCTTCAGAGTCCATGAGGCCAACATATGGGGAAGGGGAGAAGAAACTTCTCTAGGAATTTCCATCATGGTCAGAGTATATGTCATTGCAATTATAATAGTAGTAGTCACAAGTGGTGGAGTGTTAGCTAAAACACTCGATGGGTTCCAGTGTTTGTAGTTCTTTGCTCTAACCTTATTTTCTTTAGCAAGCAGTATAGGGTATCTTTGATGCTCAACCTTCAATAGAGGTAATTTTGCAGGGGTCTAATCCATTAAATTCATAATCTTGGAGAAAGGGTTTCCTTCCAGGGCCAATGCCCCAACCTTCCCTATTTTGACGTGCTTTTATTATGATGCCATTAATGCTTGAGTGACCTTCTCACCTACTTTTTTGATTTTTGAGGCTCAAGGATAAAATTTATTTTAGTTGTTGATGATTGTGATTGATTTTATGGGTGTCCTTTCCCATTTGTTATTTATTGTTGTCCTTCATTTCTAGCTCCATGTCTAGATCACTAGATTCACGAGGGCATTTTTGGAGGGATTTTGGACAAAATTTATTGCAAAGGCATGGCATACAAGTCTTGGTTCATCCAGGGCTCATCCTTTAACATATTTTCCATGATCTAGTTGCCTCAACTCTAATTTGGATATATATTTTTTATTTTCTAACCCTAGATGGGTAAGGGTTTGAGTTGCATTCATCCAAGTTATGCTTGATCTATAAAACAAACACTTGTATTCTTCTTAGGGGTTCTTCTTTTGGGACCCTCCCATAGGTTTATTTTTTAGACACTGTATCTCTATGTTCTACCATTATAAATTTTGGCTTTATGTTGTATATTAATGAAATATATCTATTGCACAACTATTTATTGCATGTTTATGTAAAACCTCTTCCCTTCATGTCTGGATGTGTGTTTTAGTTGATTTTTTTATGTAAAGATAAATTTGAAGAAAAGAAGAAACAAATTTCTATCTAGGTGTATCACCTTAATTTTCATTTCACATTCTCTTTCTATCCCTTTTCCTTGTGATTTTTTAGAGTAGAGTAGTGATAGATGTTTTCATGTGTTGGGTTAGACCAACACATTTGCATTTAGATTAGAAGAGGAATCCGACCTTCTTCAAAGACTTAACCTTGTTCAAGAAAGTTCCCACACCTTGAGGTTGTTTCCATTGTGTCATTAGAACATTGAACTCCTTATTTAGCAGGGTATATTTTATGTGACAATAGTTTCTGGCACACTCAGTGGGACAAGAAAATTTTCATTTTATCTTGTTGAGAGAGTGGTGCTTCTCTCAACATCCCATTCTTGAAGATGTAGTTAATCAAATTACCTCATGAATCTACATTCAAGGGAGCCTCTACATTAATTTGGTGACTAAATTGCTTCCCAGAGCCCCTGATTACAAGGCAGACCTATACATTCATGCCTCAAATTCAAACAAGAGCATTTTCTAGAGATAAATTCCAATATATACTAAGCTACCATCTTTACCATATTTACCTTCTAGAAGAAGAAGATATGCTAGAAAATCTTTATCACCCATTAGGAGAGATAGAGGCTCAAATATATCTCCTAGATTTCAATCTACACCACCTACGGGTATATTTTCCAAAGCTAAAACACTTGTTTCTTCTCATACACATAGGAATTTATTCCATATGGCCTTACCTAAAAATCAACCCTTTATGTCTTTTATTGGTGGAAACCCTTTAATTGTATCCCAAAAATATGATATACCAGTCAATACCCTCAAAAGTGTCCCTCATTTCATTGGTGAAACATCTACAACTCCAATAGAACACTGTAAACACCTAAATTTGGTCTGGAGAATCCGATTAATTAAATACAAATTATTTGATTAATTATTCTAAACTCCTCTATTGTTTAAATAAATAGAAATATTTATTTATATAGTTCACGTTCACATTCACATTTAGATTCTTCTAAGTTCTATTATCTCATCTTAATTAAATAAACAAAATTAAATACTTCATTTGATTTAATTATCAAATCCCTATTTTATTCTATCACATCGATCTTAAATTAATTAAATAAAGATTAAACACTTTATTGATTAATTGCCATTTTTCTTCTATTTAATTTAACAAACAAATTTTATAGTTTGTTTTATAAAATTATTTATCCGTCTTTTGCTAATTTAAATAAATCAGCAATATTTAAATAAAGGCATAAGGAATATTCCTCTATATTTCCTCAAAATCAAATTAGATATCCTATGTCTAATTTATGTCTAAAATCATGTCAAATTAATTGATTGAAACTTCACGGGAAGAATTGGAGACAATTGTAAATTTATCTCTCAATCCTCCTCCATCAATATTTCCTCTTCTTTTGCCTGGTGTTTTCATGGGTAGAGACAATCTACAAAATTCTCTCAATCTCCTCCATCTCTCACCATTCAATCCTCCAGATTCAATCCAAGCCTCTCTTTGCCATCCCTGTGCATTTCTACAACCAAGAAATCTATAAATACAACCTCATTCAACCAAGAAAAGGATCTAGATTATCTAACTTATGCACTCTTACTCTGTAGGAATTCAAGCAATCAAGCATCAAGCATCAAACATCCAGCATCCAAGCATCCATCATTCAAGCTTTCATATTATGGCTGCCTCCTGTAGCTTTGTTTATCATTTTTCATATCAATCCATACTATCTTAGTTTCTTTTATCATCTAGTATTATCACATTAAGCTTCATAGCATTGCATCAACATCATTCCATTCTTTAGATTGTCATTTTAACAGTTATAGTGTTATTTAAATCTAAGAGCACAATAGCTTAATAAATCTTTAAAGATAGGAGACAATGAGATGATTTCAATTGATTAATTAGCTTGATCTTTGATGCAAATTTTCATTAAGAAGTGTTTTATTTCTTTATACCTTATTCACACTTACAATTTGGCACCCACCATGGGGCATTAGCCCCAATTTTTATCAATTTTTTTGAACAGTGTTGCATAGGTTTTTCGGTTTCAGTGCTTTCATCAAAAACTATAGTGCATCCATGGCAAACTATGGTGATTTTGTGCTCTGTTTCAGAACTTCTGTGATACTATAGTGCATCCGTCAAAACTTTCAGTGCTTTCAACTCTAGCACTTCCATGACCTATTTCGGCGCATCAGCCACCCATTTCCAAAAAAATTGATTTAGCGCTTCCATGGCAAAATCTGGTGCTTCAGTGCTTTGTTTCGGAGCTTTCGATTTTAGCACATCAGGTGAAAACTATAGTGCTTTTGTAAATTCAATCTGGATCCGATGCAACCACGACCATAATTTAATTTTTTCACAGTTAGACTAAAATTTATCAATCCTAGGGTAGCCAATTTTAGTTTTTAAAATTTATCAATCCTAGGGTAGCCACTTCTGGTTTTTAAAATTTATCAATCCTAGGGTGGTCATCGCACTTTTTGTAGTATCGGTTAAAAAGAACATCATGATTTTTGTGAAGCAAAATCTTCACATAGATTAGAAAATTGTCTTTTTTGGCTTAAAACAAAAACAACTTATCTGTTGTGCTTGTGTGGTGATTAGGCTTATGCTCTCCCCTTAACTGGGTGATGAAAGTTCCAGATTCATCTTTATTTCATGCTATTTGTGCTTTTATTAAATCCTTTAGAAGGCCTGCCGTAGTAGGAAAAAGTACTCATCCTACGAGAATGACCTAAGTGGGAACGCCTAAAGCCAAGGATTCCAATCCACTATAATCAAAATGCAAGTTGTTGATGAAAGTCCAACTTGATGGTAGTGAGCAAGATAACCATCCCCAAAATATTTGTTGTAAAGATTGGGAGGTTTCCTGAGGGAGTTTATCAATTGTCGCACCGCATGGAAGCCCTATCTATGAACCATAGAGTAGTATCCCGCCGAGTCACTAACCAAACATTGTCATACTCATGGTGCAAGGGGAGGGAAGAATCTGCCCCCAAGACACTCAACATATAATTTCCAAGGACCATTTTCTCAGAGGATGAGAAATCCAACTCTGAGTACGCACCTGGAAATGACAAAAACACGGGCGCCCTCTAGGGGGTGACACAGTTGTGTGCATCAATGCAATTTCAAGATGTGGATTGTTGAGTATAACAATGACCTATTTGTCCTTAAGAGTGAGTTTGCTTGATTTGTGTACATTTGTCAAAGAAACCCATGAAAATAAATAAGGACCATTCATGGTTCTTGAACATACATGATCTATTTAGTCAAAAACATTTTTTCCACAATTGCTTGCTGTGTTTTCAAAAATTCATTAAAATCAGATTAAAAGATCATCCAAAGAACAAACAAGTCAAAACAGGTCAAGAAATTCATGATTCGAAAGTGGAAGTCCACGACATTTGTCATGAGAAAAGTCAAAATAAAAAAAACCAAGAAACCACTCAGTTATCAGGATAATTGACAAAGAAGGCATTTTCTATATCAGAATCAAAAAATATTTTTACAACATAGAACCTTCATCCATAGATATCACGACTTTGCTAGGGGTCACACTCTTGATTACACTGTAGATCCACTCTATTCATGATCCTTCTTCCAAAGGAGAGCTCTCACACAATAACACAACCATAGTCAATGCATACATCAGTCTTATTTTCCACAACCCATGATAGAGTATGCCACAAGGCCAGATCAAGTTTTATAATAGAGTCTAAAAAGTCCTATTTTTAGCGCTCTGGAAACCTGTTTCAACGCTTCGAGTCACTGTTTTAGCGCTTTCATAAAATAGTGCTTCCAAGAACTATTTTAGCGCTTAGAGTCTTTATTTTAGCACTTCCATCAAATGGTGCTTTCATCATCTTTTTCAACACTTTTGAGCATTGTTTTGGCGCATCTGTAAAGATAGCGTTTTCATCACTTTTTCCAGTGCTTTCGAGCACTGTTTTAGTGCTTCTGTCAAGATAGCACTTCCATCGCCTATTTCAATGCTTCAGGACTCTATTCTAGCACTTCTGTAAAATAGCGCCTCTGTACTCTATTTTAGCGCTTTCAAAACAGAGAGTTACAAAATCATACCAAACAGTCTGTCTGTCATTTATCCATAGTTTTTACTAGAACACAAGTATCTTTTTATCAGAATCTCTATCTAGAAACCAAAATCAGATAGGTTTATACAAGTTTCCAATCTTATCAACTGAAACAAGATCTTGCAAATTACAGGTGTCAAATCAAATACACAATCGATTACTACACCGAAGTTTAATCATCAGGATATTATCATCCTTTATCATGAAACAAAGTATAGTAATCCAATTTTTAACCTAGTTTTATCAATAAGATCAGCCATCTTATTTGACTTTGTTAAAAATTCAATTGACATTTTTCCAGCATAGAAGATCAACATTTCGGAAGAAAGAGCAAAAAATTATATGCCAATCTTCACTAGGTCACAAAAACAGAGACTCTTAGAGCAAGAACTTGAAACATCCCAAACAATGGTAGAGGGAAATCCCTGGAATAGTCTACACCAAAATGATAAGAATGAAATAACTCCAGAGGATATTCAAACAACTTAATAGGATCCCAAATTCCATAAATTTATGGAAAAGATCTTAGAACATGACATGGAGAAATATCTCTTGATGTTGGCTGACTTGGTTGCTAAACTTCCCAAGGACTTTGACGTAAACTGTCTGAAGGAAGCAATTGGAACAAGTGAGAGTGAAATACCGCAACCCACACAAGCAATAGATTTGGTTGTTGCTTTAACCTCCCAAATGCAAATCTTACAACAACAGATACAGGATATGGTGAAAGGGAGTACCAAAAGGTATGCGATACATGACATTTTTCCTTATCCTTTCGACGCAACAATTGGAATGATACCTTTTCCTAGACACTGTGAATTCTCAAAGTATGATAAATATAATGGAAGAACGGATCTAATAGATCATATCTGGGAATTCAAAACAATGAGCCTTGAGTTTTCCCAAGAGGAAACTTACTTAATGAGATTATTCCCAAGAAGCTTGGGAGGATCATGTATGGAATGGTTTTCAAAATAACAACCGGGTATCAAGAATTTTGAGGAACTTGTCAATAGGTTCATCTCCCAGTATTCTTTTAACATCCAACATGATGTTACAATAAAGGATCTCTATAACCTAAAACAAAAAAAAGGGGAGAAATTCTTGTCTTTTCTACAAAGATGGTGATGATAGTTCGCTAGATATCCTTGATCCATTCCCAAGGAAGAGAAGATGGAGTTGTTCATTGACAACTTGACAGAGGAAATGAGTTATAGACTTGAATTGCAATGTCCTACATTTGAAAAAGTAATAGAAACCAGCCTTAAAATTGAAGAAGCGCTAGTCAAAAGAGGAGTTATTAAGCATTTCAATGATAAATCAAATAACACAAATAACTCCTCCAATCAATACTCAAGTGGTGATAAACCAAAATTTTGGCAAAATAACCGAAACACAACTACCAGCGACACAAAAAATGATTCCCAAAATGTCAAACCGGTTTTTAACTTGATAGCATCTACTTCAAAGAATAAAAAAAAAATCAAATTATCAAGTCGATTGTCATACAAAGCAACGAGATCAAAAAACCACATTCATACCAAAAACCATCAAACCGGTGTAGGTTCACACCTTTAGGCCAAACGATGGAATCAACGATGAAAGAATTAGTCACCAGTGGCCTTATCACAGCATGGGAAGCAAGATTCTGGGATCCAAAGGTCAAACCACCATGGTGGAATGATGCAATTTACTGCAACTTCCCCAACAACAAAGATCACAAAACCAATGATTTTATGGAGTTGAAACACGCAGTGCAATATCTAATCGACAACAACAAAATATATGTGGAGGGAACCCAAAACAATAATGATCATTCAATCTTCAAGGACCCTTTGCCAAACTAGGACAAAGGAACATTATCCTCGATGAATAACAAAGGAAAGAACATCAATCATGTCTATGACAAAACAATCCTTTGTCTTTCTGAAGGAGATAGTGATCATGTAGTTGTTCATAACATTAATGAACTTGAAACCAATGACACTACCCCTTTGGATTTTCTCCCAAGCATACAAAAGTCTAAAAATCAAATAAATGTCTTAAAAATCAGAGAACATCAAGACTATCAACCAACAAATGTAATGACTAGGGGGAAATCCAAGGTAGTGTTAAAGGGTGTTGGGTCTAAAAATGGATATCCACCTCCATCTGATTATAACATTATCGATCAACTTCAAAACATTCCTGTGCAGATATTGATATTGGAACTCCTCAAACTATCACCATCACATAAGGATGTTCTAGAACAAGCACTAGTTGCCACTACAGTACCAAAGAATCTAGATGTTTGCCAGTTCCAAGCTATGGTGGGCCACTTGACTACCCCACATTGTTTATCATTCTCTGAACAGGATGATGTCTCACTAAACCATCCCCATAATACTGCACTCCATATCGAAGTCTTGATCCACAATCATCGCATCAAGAGAGTCTTACTAGATGGGGGAGCTGGTCTAAACATTTGTGCTCTAAAGTTAATCCGTGCATTAGGGTATTCTGATGATGCTATTGATGCCCGAAGGAAAATGACTATAAAAGCATATGATGATGAAGAAAGATCATCTAAGGGATTAATTGTATTAACCATTCAAGTGGGACCAATGATGAAACACATAGCATGTCAAGTATTGGAAAAAGAGTTAACTTACAACATACTCTTAGGACGCCCGTGGATCGA
Source organism: Sequoiadendron giganteum (assembly GCA_007115665.2). Lineage (NCBI taxonomy): Eukaryota > Viridiplantae > Streptophyta > Pinopsida > Cupressales > Cupressaceae > Sequoiadendron > Sequoiadendron giganteum. The sequence goes on along the minus strand of CM021108.1, from coordinate 226,250,259 downwards.
TGAAATGTAGGTTGTGCCTTCCACATATCATCAATGTTTAAAGTTCCTAGTAAATGGATAGGAGGTGACTATATCTACTGATTATAATCATCCTCAACATTATGACACACTTAGAGTCTCTCAAGATACCTTTGTGCCTCACAACAGGGAAGCATCCAATTCAAAATCATCAAGTGAAGAAAAACGTCCAAGTATCACCACCAAGTGGGTAGAGAAGAAGGATAAAGAAAAAGAAACAAGTCCTATTGACACTCAATCAACAGATAATTCAGATCCCCAAACTTCTTTATCACAAAAATTTCAAGAGAAAGTCCAGCTGACAGATAAGGGAATGGGGCAATATTCTATGGAGCAATCGTTAACCTTTCATAGTTAATGCCATCTCAAAAGATAGATGGTCAACCATCCATGATGAAACATCAAACACAATTACCTGTCACAGTTCTTGAAGAAAGGTTTGTAAAATCCAATACCATAGAGGATGAATCAGACAACAAAGCAATCCTGGATTGGCTATACAAGGATGAGGAACCCTCAACATCAAATATCAGTATCAAGAATGTCAATATCAACACTGACAAGTATGGTAAAGGGAAAGATATCCTAGGAAAAATGGGTTATGAGGGACAAGGACTTGTTGGATTAAGGAAGGATGGAATCATAGAGCCTATTCAGCTCCTCTCTCTCCATTGAAAAGAGAAGCCAGGACTGGGATACTCCGAGGAAAAAAAATAGAAGATGACAAAGAAAGTTGTTGAAAGGATCCTTCAGATTAGAGATAGCTCTTAAACGGATTCAAATGAATATGAGTGGGATCTGTGTTTTGATGTATCTTTCACCGATATTCAAGTTGATGTAATCCAACAATATGCACCTACGTGTGAGGAAGGACAAGGCTCTGGGTCTAGACCATTCCTAGCAGGATCACTAAATATCGATGACTCAAGTGGGGACGAATAGACTTTGAGTGAACTAGACGATCTCGAAGAGGGTACCATCATTTATCTCAATATCCCTAATAATAACTATGATGATATTGCTATCCTAACCCTCACCTCCATCGACCTAAGTCAATCCGATGACTTCATGCCTTTAATCCATCCCGAACTTATTGATTGGGAACCTATCAAACCCTTGAATGTACCACAATTTACAAACGATGATGCCATCGTAAATTTCGTATGTCATGACAAAACTAGTACAAGTTCTATCTGTAATACTCATAACAACACAACTTTCTAGGAGGGTGTCAAATCTTCTAGTTGCAAAATTAAAAGCAAGGATAACAGATCTAATGGTGAAAACCATTCTATGGCAGCATTAGATCTAGAAAGAGAAAAAATAAAGAATGCATCTAATGGTGAAAATATTTCTAAGGCACCAAAATATGGAAGATTTAAAACTCTTCTAGAACATTATCATGAGTGGTCATCAGTTATGGTAGAACCAACATAGTCTGTGAACATCGGCACTAAAGAAAAAGAAAAAATCCTACATTTGGTAAAATCCATGACAAATCAAGAGAGACCAGAATTCATCGATTTATTTAAGGAAAGAAGCATCAAATTTGCTTGGTCATATTCTGATATGCCAGGCTTAGATCCAAATCTTCTCATGCATCATTTTCCTTTTCCTATAGGAATCAAGCCTGTAAAGCAAAAATTGAGAAAAATGCATCCCGATATCGCATTAATGGTAAAGAATGAGCTAAACAAATTGTTGGATGCTGGATGCATAAGGTCTATAGATTACATCGAGTGGATATCAAACATTGTACCTATTTCAAAGCCAGAAAAAGGCATCAAGATATGTATGGATTTCAGGGACCTGAATAAAGCATGCCCGAAGGATGATTTTCCATTACCAAATATAGACATCATCATGGACTTGATGGTAGGGCATGCCATGTTGTCAATCATGGATGGTTTCTCAGGGTACAATCAAATAAAAATAGCTCCAGAAGATCAGGATAAAATGAATTTTACATGTCCATGGGGAACCTTCTGTTGGAACATCATAGCATTTGGTTTAAAAAATGCAAGAGCCACCTATCGAAGAGCAATGACAACAATCTTTCATGATATGATGCACACCTTCATGGAGGATTACGTGGATGAGATTTTGGAAAAATCTTGTACTAGGGAAGGACATCTGCATATTCTAGGCAAATTCTTCACACGGCTAAAGAAATTCAATGTTAGGCTAAACCTCAAGAAGTGTATCTTTGGGGTCACATCAACAAAACTGTTAGGATACATTGTCTCAGAAAAAGGAATTGAGGTAGACCCAACAAAAGTCAAGGAAATAATGGAAATGCCACCTCCCAAGAATATGAGTCAACTCAAATCACTACAGGGAAGGCTCCAATCAATTAGGAGATTTATCTCCCTGTTGGCGGACAAAAGTCATCCATTCAATCATCTGTTGCATAAAAAAGTGGTTTTCAAATGGGATAATGATTGTGAAACAACATTCAATCAAATAAAACAATATCTAATGTCACCGCCTATTCTCATTCTACCAACAGAAGGAAAACCTCTAATATTATACATTGCAACGACAAATATTTCTTTGGGGGCACTAGTAGCACAAGAGGATTATGAAGGAAGAGAACACGCCATCTACTATATTAGTAGAACATTAAATGGCTATGAAATAAACTACACTTTCATAGAGAAATCTTGCTTGGCGGTGGTGTTTTCTACTCAACAACTAAGACACTATATATGTTGACTCATACAATCAGGCTAATAGAGAAGATCGACCCTTTAAATTATCTACTCAGTAAAGTTGCCTTAACAGGTAGACTAGAAAGGTGGGTCATGCTATTAAGTGAATTTGACATTCAATATGTGGAGAGAAAAGCCATCAAGGGTTAGACAATCATTGAACAATTGGATGAAGCTCCTCTACCAGATGATTGACCAATGACAATGGAGTTTTTGGATGCATACAATCTGATAGTGATGCCACAACAATGGATATTATATTTTAATGGATCATACACACAATGAGGATCTGAAGCAGGGATTTTGTTCATATCTCCCCAAGGACACACCATTCTGAAATCATACAAACTGATGTTTCAATGTACAAATAATGTGGCAAAATATGAAGCAGTGATCATTGGGGTCGAAAGAACAATTCAATGGAAGATCATAGACTTACAGGTATATGGGGACTCTTAACTAGTCATTTATCAATTGAATGATGAGTATCAAAAAAAGGATGAAAAGTTGACACCCTACAAGCAACAAATAGATGATCTAAAATATTTATTCGTCAATATCAAATTTGATTAGATACCAAGGGCGGAGAACAAAGCTACAGATGCTATGGCCACAATTGCCAAAGAAACATGGTTTTTATGAGTTTATGGTAGAACAAGTATCATGTCCTTTCCATAATAATTCAAAATCCAGTACCATATGCCATCTAGAAACCATTGAAACCTCCATCTACAAAAAAACCTATGCTTACCTGAAAGACGATATCCTCCCTCCAGATCTTTCCAGAACCCAAAAATGAAGCTTAATCCACCAATCCACCCAACATATTTTAATCATAAACATCCTTTATCATTGAGGTCTTGATGGTACCTTACAAATATTTCTAGAACACGACGAGTCTAAAATGACCTTACAAGATGTTCACAAGGGTATTTGTGGCACTCATTCGAGTGGGATAACTCTAGCTAAGAAACTCCTCTGTTTGGGATATTATTGGCCATGCATGGAGAAAGAATCCTATCATTTTTTCAAGAAATATCAAAAGGTGTCAGATTCACAACAATCTGATTCATGCATCGGCTCAAGAACTACATCCCTTTACATCAATGTGGCCCTTTTGTCAATGGGGACTGGATCTGGTAGGAAAGATACATCCCTCTTCAAACGATGGACACAAGTTCATTATCATAGCTAAAAAATATTTCACAAAATGGATATAAGCAGTGCCTCTTACAACCATCACTGGGAAGCAAATCTCCTCGTTCATCTTGAACTACATAATCTGTCGATATGGCATCCCTCAATCCATTATCACTGATAATGGACAACCTTTCAAGAACAAATATGTCCAAGAACTATACGAGATGTTCCGTATCCAACATCATTTTTCAACACCATACTATCCTCAAGGAAATGGCCAAGCAGAGGCCTCGAACAAAATAATTCCAAAGAAGACGGTTAATGATGTTGGATGTGATTGGCATGTTCAACACAATCCTGTACTACGGGCCTACAAAACCAGTATCACAACACCAATAGGAGCTACACCATATGCCTTGGTATATGGATCAGAGACCATATTATCCATTGAAGTAGAGATTCCATCACTCTGTGTATCACTTAGAGGAATCATTTCAAATGAAGACTATAGGGTATCTAGGCTGCAGGAAATGGAATTATTGGATCAACGTCGTCAAAAAGGTTTTAATCATCTAACGGCTTATCAACAGAGAATGTCAAGGAGTTACAACCACAGGGTAAAATAGAGGGTCTTTTAGGTTGGTGATTTGGTTCTAAAAGAGAACCATAGGAATCAGTAGGATAGGGAGAAGAAAGGGAAATTTGAGCCTAACTGGCTAGGTCCTTTTGTCATCATATTAGTATACGGATCAGGAGCATATCAACTATCAATGTCAAAAGGAGACTTGTTTGATGAACCTATCAACAATATCCATCTCAAAAATTTCTATACTTGAATCTCCTAGTGCATGGATCAAACTTCTAAAAAATGGTTTCCTTGATGAAAACCTGGCAAACAGGCATCTTGGCAACAAAAAAATACAAAAAAACATAGAAAAAAAGAAGAAGAGAAAAATGAGAAAAATAAACAATGTAAAGGAGTGTAATCAAAACATATGGTGAAAACTTGGAAACAGTCATCGTATTTGTTTCTAAATTAGCTTTCCCATCTATTTTGATGCATATCAGGATCATTAATCTGGTAGTCAATACCATTTCATATCATGTCATTAGTCTTGCCATCATTGCAATCATTATCAAAATCATTTCACATAGTCAAGTCTCACTCCAAAAGATCGGGGGCAACATCTGGATATCACTAGGGGCAACAAAAACACCAATTTCACCAAAAGGGAAAATAAAAGTGTGACAAAAAAAATGAAAACAATTATGAAAGCAAAACATCGATCATCATTAGAAGGGCATCAAACATCCGTATCATATCAGAAAATCCAAAAACATGTCAAAAAGTCAGCCTAGAAAAGTAAAATCCAAAATCATAGGTTTGTGTCAGTCAAACTACGTGGTCTCTGCATGTGTAATTTAGGTAAGGCTAATCTTTGATCAACCCCCGAGACCCCTAGGATAAGTTAATAGGTTAGGTTTTTGGTCAAAATCTCAAAAATCCAAAAAAAATCACAAAATCAAGATGGATGCTCTAAAATATGAATAATGATTGAAACACTCTAAGTAAAAAGTGGAAAAATTATGTTTTTGATTAATTATCATTTGTTTAGAGTAACTCGATGATGTATTGAACTAGAGAAACAAGGAAGAAGAATGATATTTTTATTATCTGCTATCTGTAAATTAATCATATAAATGTGTGAATTATCGGGGGATGTGCTATGCAAATGTATCACCGATGACATTCAAAATTCATACACTAAAATGATTAATCTCTGCCTGTTTATCCAACGAATTCTCAGGTCATCTCAATTCAATTATACCTAGATGCTTGTGTTCACTTGCAATATCAAAAATCATGAAAGTAGTACTCAGGTCGTCATTGGTTTACACATACCATTCACGCTTGTAGTCACTTTCAACATCCTATAAAAGCTTTATGATGATACCAAACACAAACACAAAATACTGTTAAAATGACAATGGTTGCATATAGCTGCATGTTAAAATTAGACTGTATTCATCATAAATTCATTTTTTGTAGAGTATTTGTTGCATAAGGGATTCCAATTAATGATTATCTTTTTGTAAATATGATTGAGTATACTTGACATAAATCAAAAATCATTAGAAACATATAGAAGTCATCATCTCATCATTAAGTTGTCATCAATTCATCATTCATGCATTTTAACATCAAATAGATATGCATTTATCATACCATATTTTTTTTCACATCATCACATCATAATAAATACATCATTTGTCATCCATATCATTACATTACAATATTATAATTTGATAAAATACATCATTTGTCATCCATACATCCATACATCCATGCATTATGTCATGTCATTTATTATACATACATCATCATTTTTATCATCATCACATCACAATAAATATATCATACATTTCATCACATAAAATAAATACAAGTTATGTCATTATTATCCATACATCATAGATCATCATTTAGAACTTCATACATCATTATTCATAATTATTTCAAACATCATATATTCTGCATATGCATTCATCATAATCATCATCACATTAAAATAAAAGAATTCATTATAGAAACCTCACATTATACATCATCACAAAATAAAAGCATCCATCATAGAATAATAAACTATCATAAGATCAAATCAACTACAGCTCATATATATCATCAATGTCAAGTATATAATGAAGTCTGAAATAAAGATACATTATAAAAAATGAGCCAACTCGGAGTATACATCATATCTCAAAAAGAATATCTCGAAATCAAAATAGAATCGATGATCTACTACTGCCAGAATGTGTAGGTCCAATGGGACCAATACCACCACCACCCCTGGAAGAACGAGGATCTCTGAGATCTCTTTGAGGAGGCTATGTCACACTCTCACTGACTATCTGAGTATGATTCTGACCAGATCTCGACGGGGCATAGCTAACTATGTGATCAACATGCATTGCATCATGATATGTACCCCTATAGAACTCAGCCTCTTGACCAGCCCGCATAACCTCTCTCATATAATTTGCCACTGAGGTGCCATCGGCCACTCTCTATAGGGTCTTGGCCATCTCCTTTGCCCTCTTGGCAATCTGTCTGGCACTATCTCGCTTGGCTATCATGGTAGCAACCTGAGTCTGAATAGTGGCCAATTATTCCTGTAACTATGCTAATGCCTGAGCATGAGCCTGTTCCTGGGTTTGCATCTGAGTCTACATCTAAACCAACAAACCCCATGCCTATACCAACTATCCTTGTAACATCTGTACCTGTGCTTGTAAACTAGCAATTTGCCTCTGATGATCAGCTAACAGCACTACCATTGCTTGCCTCTTATGAGGCCTACTGGATGATGGACCAACACTGACTAGTCCAGCCCCTTTGCCACCTCCACCACCATGATCATTGTCATCCCCACTGTTGTTGTCATCACTGCTACTCTCATTACTACTATCTGATGGAGTATCACCCCCACTATCCTTAGAACCCTCACCAACATCCTCCTCCATGGGTAATGGTGCTGGCTCATCTGGAATAGTGATGCGAGGATGTGGAGTCAATGCCAAAAATTCCATGTACTCCCCTGTCACTATTGCCTCCGCAATATCTTTGTGCATGTCCTAGGCTAAAGGCTATAGATCCCTATACCCCTCTACTATGGTCTCATATGACATACATGGCCCCCAATCTTCTACATCACTCCATTGCCTGGCATAATGGGCTATCCCCTGAGGCATGCACTATACGATGTCATACTACATTTATACTCGCTACAACAAAAATCTCTCCAACACAAAAGATGTCCTACCGATCAAGTACATGGAATCACAAAGATATCTAAGAACTGCATCGTCCTCATCCCACTGCTCATAGTCTAGATATGGCCACTAGAAAATGCTCTCCATATCATCAAATACTCATCTCCAATGCTCCAACTTACCCATCCGAGCCTGGGTAATCCAACCTCTGTACCGAAAGACATACAGTCTACCTACTGGTCTGTCCAAAACTGGAAATGGTCAAGCAATGGAAAAATGCTCCCATGCCCACACCTGTAACAGGGTCATCCTTGCTGATAAACTCCACACCCCCAAATATACCACTAAATGTACTTCATGATAGAGATGTTCCAAAATACACATCCCCCATGCGTATCTCATACTGTGTATGACCATACTCTCCAAAATCTTGCTGCAACCCATAGAGAATCCCTTTGACCTGTGATCAGGACAAAGGAAACCTCCAATAAATCCAAAAAGAATTGCTGGTAGTGAAGCATATGCATCAGCAATCATCCTCCATTGGACACTCGGATCTGCAATGTGTTGATCCTGAAACACTTTGTGGAGATTATCTCTCCCACCAGACTCATGTGAATCGTAGAACACAATCTCCCCCATAAAGGGTATTCAAAAAATCCACTACACATCCTTAGGTGTGACTATCATCTCAGCAATGGGCAGATGGAAAGTGTTATGGTCACTATGCCACCACTCGGTCAAAGCGGTAAGGAGACCTCGATTAATCCTAATCTGGGGCATATCAAGTAAACTGGTAAGGCCACATTGACCTATGATCTAAATCTCATCTGAAGTCAGATGAGGTATCAAATTGGTAGTCCACGTAAATCCCTCTTGCATATGGAGAGTACCTAGATCCTCCAATCATCATAAAAAAAAAAACTACAATCAGTGCACTATGTCAAGAAATCAAGTCATTCTACTATCAGGTCTAATCAAACTTTGGTGTGAATTTTTGATCAAAATTCATGAAAAAATATCAACAAACCTCACCTATCATGAGGTTCATCACAAACATTATCTATTCTCACCTATCATGAGATTTATCAGATATTGAATCATTCCCCACCTATCATCAGGATCATCACAAATAGGATTATTTCTTGCCTATCATGAGAGTAAGTCTTATTAATCAATCATAGCAAACCGAAGAATGGACATGATCAGAATTGACCAAATCAAGGTTAACTATGTTGAAATCTGTAATTCTGATATGGATGCGCTAAAACAAGCATCCAAAGTGCTAAAACTCAAAAGTGCTACTTTATCAATCGGATGCGCTAAAACAGGTTTCTGAAGCGCCATTTTATCCGAAGTGCTATTTCAAAACTTAGATGCGCTATAGCAGGCTTTTGAAGTGCTACTTTACCAAAAGCGTTGTTTTACCACATCGATGCGCTAAAATAGTCCATCAAAGTGCCACTTTACCTAAGCACTATAATAGACCATGCATGTGCTAATTTCCCGCATCAAAGCACTAGAACATTCTAGACACTAAGATCCGACATCGAAGTGCTAAAACTAACAACATAAGTGCTAAATCATGAAAGAGCTAAACTATCCTACAAAAGCACTGGAGAAAATAATGCAAGCGCTAAATCTCAAAGCACTAAAACAAACAATAGATGCATTACACTGGAGTGCAAAGTGCTATAGCATGACCTTGATGCGTTAAACTACGAAAAAAACACGAAAAGCATAAAAATGCATAAAAAAGAAAAATGCATGAAAAACGAGGTGGATTATGGGTACATATGGGAGGTCCGTAGGTGGTCGACCACTGGTGATGTCGCACGCACTCAAAACAATGAGTGTGGTAAGGGATAGAAATCTTGCTCTAGCTGGCTCAAAAGTCTCTATCACTGAAGGTTGAAAGTCACAAAGTGCAAATGACTTTGAAAATGACCTTTTGAACCTTATATAGACTTTTGAGGAGGGATTTTTGTGGTTTCAATTTTATTTTGATTAATTTTATTCAAGGAATTAATTGAAATTCATCTATGGGCTATATTTTCTTCATTATTGTCGGGAGATAAATTATTTCTTCATCAAATATTCATCAAATCATCATCAAATCATCAAATCATCATAAAATTTCAAAATTTCTCAAAAATATCACATCATTACTTTATCTCTCGAGGGGGCATATTATCAACAATCACTTGAAAATCAATATCTGGGGCATGTCTGGGGCACACTGATTTTTTTTAATCATCAATACTGGCAGTAGCAACAAAATTTTCTTTGAAGCAATACGTAAACACATAACTTCAAAGAGGGGCAAAATGTATACACCTAAAATTGGTCAGGAGAATCCGATTAATTAAATACAAATTATTTGATTAACTATTCTAAATTCCTCTACTATTTAAATAAATAGAAATATTTATTTAAATAGTTCACATTCACATTCACATTTAAATTCTTCTAAATTCTATTATCTCATCTTAATTAAATAAAAAAAATTAAATACATTGTTTGATTTAACTATCAAATCCCTATTTTATTCTATCACATCGATCTTAAATTAATTAAATAAAGATTAAACACTTTATTGATTAATTGTCATTTTTCTTCTATTTAATTTAATAAGCAAATTCTATAGTTTGTTTTATTAAATTATTTATCCCTCTTTTGCTAATTTAAATAAATCAAAAATATTTAAATACAGGCATAAGGAATATTCCTCTATATTTCCTCAAAATCAAATTAGATATCCTATGTCTAGTTTATGTCTAAAAATCATGTCAAATTAATTGATTGAAACTTCACGAGAAGAATTGGAGACAAATTGCAAATTTATTTCTCAATCCTCCTCCATCAATCTTTCCTCTTCTCTTGCCTGGTGTTTTCATGGGTAGAGACAATCTCCAAAATTCTCTCAATCTCCTCCATCTCCCACCATTCAATCCTCCAGATTGAATCCAAGACTCTCTTTGCCATCCCTATGCATTTCTACAACTAGGAAATCTATAAATATAGCCTCATTCAACCAAGAAAAAGATCTAGATTATCTAACTTATGCACTCTTACTCTATAGGAATTCAAGCAATCAAGCATCAAGCATCAAACATCCAGCATCCAAGCATCCAACATTCAAGCTTTCATATCATGGCTACCTCCTATAGCTTTGTTTATCAATTTTCATATCGATCCATGCTATCTTAGTTTTTCTTTTATCATCTAGTATTATCACATTAAGCTTCATATCATTGCATCAGCATCATTTCATTCTTTAGATTGTCTTTTTAATAGTTATAGTGTTATTTAAATCTGAGAGCACAATAGCTTGATAAATCTTTTAATATAAGAGACAATGAGACGCTTTCAATTGATTAATTAGCTTGATCTTTGATGCAATGCTTCATTAAGAAGTGTTTTATTGATTTATACCTTATTCACACTTACAAACACATCATAAATGTGGTAAATATATGCTCAGTGCATGATATAACAAAAGATAATATGGGTGTTAGGTTGCTTTCCACTTCCCTTAAGGGTAAAGCATTGCAGTGGTATGGAGGATTTCCACCCAACTCCATTCACAATTGTGATGAGTTAGGTGAGAATTTATGCAAGAACTTTGAAGAAAAATGTGACTATTTATCCCTAGTAGAACAATTGACAACAATTAAAAGAGAACCTCATTAATTCATGTGACTTCAATTAAAGATTCTTGAAGACTTGGGATAGAATTGCTGCCTTGGTCAAACCTTTTTTTGAGCATGACTTTCTATATTTCTTAAGGGCTCTTAACATTGACATAGCTATTATGATTCAGTCAATGGGTTGTTTTAGTTGACCTAGATCATATGGCCTGGCCATAGGGGCAAAAAATTGTTTAATATAGGCTAGGAAGATAGCTCATAGGACACCAATACATTTATTTCTAGAGCTTCCTTCATCGCCAATAGTGGCTCCTATTCTATTGGTTTCCAAGAGAAAAACTTCTATTTTTGTTGCACTTCTAGATGTAGCATAGGGAAAATTCATAGGTTAGCAATACAAGTGTAAACTTAAACTAAACCTAGGCTAATAATTGAGAACAATGGAAAATTGATATTGTAGACACCTAAATTTGACCACTTTCATATGGTCATAATCTCATCATTTATTTGTCTAATCCATCTATATTAATTAAATGACATATTTAATTAATATTATCCCCTTTCCCTAAGGTTACCAAAAGTATTTAGTTAAATACATTATCCTTTACCATTTCCTCTCTAAATTAAATAAATCAATCAATTTATTTAATTTAGTCAACTATCCTTCCCAATTTTTAATTCATTCTTTCTCTCCTTGTTACATCCTCCATAACCTTTCTCACTAAAATGGATTAATTTAACTAATCATCCATAAAGGTGTGCATATCCTTAATTACAATTAATGTCACATCCTCCATAACTTGCCATTTGCTTCTAATCATTATTAATTAATATCATCACCTATTTGCACAATCCTAATTATAATTACTTACCCCTTTTAACATGTCTTTAAGTCAACCTTCTTGGTACTTACCTTTTTTGGGTTGACCTCTTCCCCATATGAATTAAAAATTCACACTTATTCCCCTCATGCATTTTATCTTCCCCATGACATCTCATATGTCACATCATACCCAAAGGACAAAGACCTCTTTTAGAGGAATCTTGTTTTACCCTTTGGTCTCTCCCAAAAAATGAATTAAAAATACATTTTTATTTCTTCAAGGCCTTTCTCATTCCCCATGTTGACAAGGGATGACATTGAAATCCTCTCCCATCCCAAGGTACAAAGTACCTTGGGACCACATGGCCTCTTTCATGTCATTTGTACCCTTTTCCATCTCACCTTGTCCTTTGAACAACTTACCACAACCCTCCATCTTGGCCATGGTAGCTTAATTTGGACCATTTAATTCTCTAGAGAATTCAATATCTTTTATAAATACCCCCCTCTTCCTTGATTAAAAGATCTTGCATCTTCTAATTAGAAAGTCATTACATGCATACCAAAATTTTGTCCTCAAGATTTTCAAGCCATTAAAGTCATTTGTTGCAACCCTCATAGCATTTTTCTTTTTCATCTACCATCATTATCTCATACACCCACCTCCATTAGCTACTCATCCACAATCATTATTGAAAGTCACCAATCCAAGGAGCACAAATATTAGCGATATCTTCAAGGGCCAACCAAGGGAAACATGGATAAAAGGTATATCAATCTCATTTTCATTTTTTATCTTTCTTTTATTTTGTGTTTAACTTAGGCTAATCATTTGAGGTGTTAGGAGTTTTTGTGCTCTTCTTGCATTCTAGTTTATTTTTCACTTTAGATTATAACACTTTTTCTCCTTCACATTTCTGGCACGTCCGCTGGGACCCATGTCATGGGTCTTTTTGTACAAACAATTGTTTTTTTTAAAGATTTTATAGATTTTGCCACAAAGCGGCAGGCTTGCCCACTATTTGGGCAACCTTGACCTGGAGGGGTGGCACCGCCCTAGCAGTAGACTTTTCTGGTGTGGTTTTTCATCATTTTCCAATTGTTTTTCTTATAGGATCATTGTTTGGGTGGTCCTGCTCTAGCAGTAGACTTTTCTGTCGCTATTTTTCATCATTTTCTAACTGTGTTGCTTACATGATCACTGTTTGGGTGGCCTGTCCTAGAGGGGCAGCCTTGCCCTAGCAGCATACTTTTCTACTATTGTTTTTCATCATTTTCTGACTGTTTTGCTTGCAGGATCACTATTTGGGCGGCCCTAACCTAGAGGGGCCACCCTGCCCTAGCAGTGGACTTTTCTGCTGCTCTTTTTCATCATTTTCTAACTATTTTTCTTTGCAGGTTCACTATTTGGGAGGCCTTAACCTGGAGGGCCACCCTTGCCCTAGAAATAGACTTTTCTGCTACTATTTTTCATCATTTTCTAACTGTTTTGTTTGGAGGATCACTGTTTGGGTGGCCCTAACCTATAGGGGTGGCCCTTCCCTAGCAGTAGACTTTTCTGCTACTGTTTTTATTCAAATTCTAACTGTTTTTCTTGCAGGTTCACTGTTTGGGAAACCCTGACCTAGCAGCAGACTTTTTTGCTACTATTTTTTATCATTTTCTAACTATTCTTCTTGCAAGTTCAATGTTTAGGTAACCCTGACCTAGAGGGGCGGCCCTACCCTAGCAACAAACTTTTCCGCTACCAATTTTCATCATTTTCTGACTATTTTTGTTTGCAGGTTCATTGTTTGGGTGGCCCTAACCTGAAGGGGTAGCCCTGCCCTAGCAATAGACTTTTATGTTGTTGTTTTTCATCATTTTCTAACTATTTTTCTTGCAAGTTCACTATTTGGAAAGCCCTGACTTGGAGGGGTGGCCTTGACCTACCAGCAGACTTTTCTGCTACTATTTGTTTTATCATTTTCTAACTCTATTTTTTGCAGGATCCTTGTTTGGGCTTTGACCTAGAGGGGTGGCCCTGACATAATAGCAGACTTCTCTACTACTATATCTCATCATTTTCTGATGACTATTTCTTGCAGGTTCGCAAAGTCCGCTTGTCAAAGACAAAAAATGACGAGTGTTTTGCAGGTGGAAAAATTGTCTTATCTTTTCATTTTTTTTCTTAAAATAGGAACATAGGATTAATTAAAGGGGTCAACAAATCTTCTTGTTATGTTTGGAGTGAGCTATTAATGTATCCAATCCCCTTACACCATTTGGCAATCCTAGGTAAAGAGAAAATCGTAGCTCACTTAATCGTTTTTTCCCCATTTTTTCACTTTTTAGTGGGACATGCCCAAGATTGTATCACCTTGGAGACGATTCCAACCACATGTTACCGACAGCGTATATAAAAGGGGGAGAGCGAAAGTTGTACCTAAATCTAGTCACATCATGTTTGGTGGAGTGTCGAAGCTAGGGTGATACCTAGATAGACGTGAAGGGTTGGTTTAAGCTCTCAGTCTCTCGTTGGCTACTCCCAACTCATGCTTGTAGACAAGCTGGAGTTCACGGTTATACCCCATGTACTGTACATATATCAGGGATGCCACTAGAAAACTTGTTAACCCTAGATAGATGACCCTGTTGGCCATACCTTAACACTAAAATTAGGCTTGTGTTGCTTGAAGTGTCTTCTTGTGAAAAACCAGTACTCGTCAATTAGTTTTGGCCTTTTACTTGTTATTTTCCATCATTTTCCATCAATTTTTTTGACTAAGTTAGGTTCAAACCATTGTGCAGAGCTGGCCTTGCCCTCTAAGGGTAGCCTTGACCTCTATTTGGGTTGTCTTGACCTAAAGGGGCAGCCCTGCCCCCTATTTCAACTATTGTTTAGCATGTCTAAGTCAAAATTTGGCTAAGTCTTTCCTGCTTGGGTGGCCTTGACCACTGTTTGGGCAGCCCTGACCCTTGTTTAGGTGGCCTTGACCTCTAGGGGTGGTCGTGACCTCTATTTGGGCAGCCTTAACCTAAAGGGGTGGCCTTGCCCCTTGTTTCAACTGGTGTTTAGCCCGTTTGAATCAAATTTTGGCTATATTTCTTGTTTGGGCGGCTTTGACCACTATTTGGGTGGCCCTGACCTCTAGGGGTGACCCTAACCTCTTTTTGGGTGGCCTTGACCCAAAGGGGCAGCCCTGACCTCTAAAATAACCCTCTTCAGCCTCTGTTCATTAGCCATTACCCTATCTCTGGAACCTATTTCCCTGTTCCGAGTGTTGTTCCCTTCTTCAGGGTACCCGACTACCCATCCTGACCATTTGTCCATTCATTTTGAATATCCATTTGCTCATTCTGACTAGTGTTCCTCCTTTTCGACCAACTATTCACTCGTTTTGGGAAGCTATTTGCCCGTTCCGAGTGGTCGTTTCCCCGTTCCAAGCATCCATCAAATTTTTTCGAAAGTCATCGTTTCATCGACCAGAACACATAGGTGCTTCTTAGAACATTATTGGAGTCCATATCTATCATCAAATAATCCATCCCAATCATCTAGACTTCATTTTCAAGGTTTTGATTTTTATGCCGAAACTTTCGGAGACCATAACTTTTGACTCGGATGTGGGTTTTGGCTGAAATTTTACGGGTGGTTGCATTATGAGGTGGCATGTTGGATCCCGTTTTGACACATTTTCGAGGCCTCAAACTTTCATCTTGACCCTCAAAATCAAAATTTAGTGTTTTTTTTCAATTTTTGAAAAATTGTTTTCGTTAATAACTCAGAATGCATGTCTCAGATTTGGGATGTTAGTCGAAAATTCATCCTATCTTAGTATGGGTATTTTTTGGGAAAAAACTTGACTCTCAAAGGTATTTCTATGAAGTTTCCTAAAATGGCAAAATATGACAATTTTTGAAAACTGCTAAATCTGGCAAAAATCTGATTGTCAACACCTTATGTCCTCTAGTTAAAACCTTTGAACTTGGTTTCAAATCAATCTGATCATATCCTCCAATTCAATCACAATCTGAGCCTTAATCTCATCATCATAATCTGAGCTTTAATCTTATCCTAATATAAGCTCTCATCCAACCCAAATATGAGCTTTAACACGATCCTGCTTCAAAAAGTTGTTCACCCATTCTAAGCACTATTCCATAGCCTCCTACATCCGTTCACTTGTTCTGAGTGGTCTTTTGCCCGATTTGCAAATCCAACTACACGTTCTGGATGTTAGCTTTATCCGAGACCCCGTTTGGATCCATTTTGGTGTCTGTTCGACCAGTGTTTGGACTAGTTCCTCATCCCCCTTGTCTTGGGCAGTCGTGCCCTCCAAAGGGGTGGCCATACCCTAAAACAAAGGTGAAACAACCTTTTACAGGACCCCGTTCGATTGTTTTTTGGACTCGTTCCTCATCATTCTTAATTTGGGTGACCTTGCCCTCTAAAGGGGCGACCTTTCCATCAAAAGGGGTAGCTTTGCCTTAAAGGGGTGGCCTTGACCTTCCAAACAACCTTTTTAACCTCCATTCACTAGTTGTCCACCCATTCTAGGAAGTCGTTCACCCATTCTGGCAACTTGTTTCCCCATTCTAAAATTTTTTTCCCTCATCTGGGGTACTCGTTTGCCCCTCCCGACCATTCGTCCATCTATTTCAAGTATCTATTTGCTCATTCCGAGCAATCATTCCCTCTTTTTGACCAGTTGTCCACCCATTTTGGGAAGTTGTTCACCCATTCTGGCAACCTGTTTTCCCATTTAGAGTGTTTTTCCCTTGTTTGGAGTACCCGTTTACCCAAGCCAACTATCCGTCCATCTATTCTAAGTATCCATTTGCTCATTTTGAGCAATCGTTCCCTTTTTTTGACAAGCTATCCACCCGTTCTAGGAAGCTATTCACTTGTTTCGGTAACTTGTTTCCATATTTCGAGTGTTGTTTCCTTGTTTGGAGTACCTGTTTACTCATCTTAACCATCCGTCCCTCTATTCTGTGTATCCATTTGCTCGTTCTGAGCATTCATTCCCTCTTTTTGACTAGTTGTTCACCTATTCTAGGAAGCCATTCACCCATTTCGGTAACTTGTTTTCTTGTTCTAAGTGTCATTCTCCTACTTCAGGCATACATTCACCAATTATAAGTATCTATCTACCCATTTCAAGTGTCGAACATTATGAACATCTACTCCTATCACATCCCATCATTTGAATCTGAGCTTTAATCTAATATCCCAGCTTAAGCTTTAGTCCACCTACAACTTCTTCCAATCCATCCTATTTATCGTTTCATTGTCTAGTCCCCTCCATCTTCTCAATTCGTATCCATTTTGTAGCCATCATGAATCCTTATCCCCCTCTCACACAACTAATAATAGTAGTCAAGGAGAATCCTAACTACATTGATGACGATAATGAAATTCTGGTTGTTCACAAAAAGTGTTATATAGATACCCTTGATGCTATCATTGCTAACAAGATCTCTCCAATCGCCTTGCAAAATCCCACTCCTTCTTTGAACTATCCCACCATGCCTTCATCTGTATCTAATAACAGTCCTTATGCTACCCTTGACAAGGGATATCCAACATCCTCACCATTGACATATTCATCATGTCCTCCCTCTCAACCTCTATCGTATCCAACATACTCACCATCAACATATTCATCATGTCCTCCCTCTCAACCTCTATCCTATCGAACATCCATATCCTCCTCTCCTTATCATCATGAACAATCCCAATACCTGCACCTTAGTCCCACATCGCAATCTTCCCAATCTTCCCATCCTAATCCAACACTCACACATTCCTGTCATAATCTACCATCCCAATACTCCTCTTATCCTAATCCACCATCCCAATCTTCATATCCTAATACATTTCTTCCTATGGTAGTTCACCACCTTAGTCTTCCTATTCTAATCCAACATCCGCACCTTCCTATCACAATCCCCCATCCCAATATCCTTACATTAATTCCACATCTTTCCATCCTAATCCTCCATCCATATCCTCCTACATGAATCTGCCACCAATTTCCTCTTGTCTTAATCCATCATCATCTTCCTACTATTACCCACCATCCCAGTCTTCCCTACCTAATCCAACATCTGTATCCTCCTAGTCACTCCCCCTTTCACTACATTATATCTTAATCCTCCATCTAATCATAACCCATCTCATCCCCCAACCACTCCTAGTCCTCCACCTAGTCCCATTCCTAATTCACCCATCCACTCATCTAATCCTCCAATCCCTAACCTTGAACGTCCATCTCCTCCTAGTCCTTCATCCAATCCCATCCACTCATCTAATCATAATCCTCCATCTAATCCACCCATTCCCTCATCTAATCCTCCAATCCCAAACCCTAATCCTCCATCTCCTCCTATTCCTCCATCCAATCCCATCCCCATGTCTAATCCTAATCCACCAATCCGTAATCCTAGTCCTCCATCCATTCCCATCACCCTACCTAATCTAGCATCCCTTCAAATTTTCGCCCAAGGAATCATGAAAAAAGAGGCACCATGCCCTCCCACTCTATCATGTACCATCACTAGTGATGAGGCCCTCCTCCATCCTACACCTATCACTCCCATTACCATTCCTGACACCATCCCAATGGTTGAGCCTGTCAAACCCATCAAATCCATTAAATCCCCATCTTCTACTGCTAGATCCACCAAATCCTTTGAAGACATCCAATCCCTTCCTCCTAGTCCTAATATTACCGAACTACACGAATCCTCTATTCTTCCATCTTCCCCACTTAGGGAGTCCCCCCAACACTCCTTCACACAAGATGAGTCATGCCAAGAGATTTATCCAAAGCATACAAGCATATCCCCTCCTCCAAAACAAGATTATTCCATCCCATCTACTCCATCTCAAGAATATAGTATTCCATCCATTTCATCTCATGATCCATAGTCTCAACCAAGTCAGGATCCTATCATCCCATCCACCACATCTCAAGATCACACTAGCTTATCCACTCCATCTCAAGATCACACTAGCTCATCCACTCCATCCCATGATCCCCTTTGCATTCAAGATCCAATCACTCCATCTAATGAGCCCTTATCATCCACTACCATAAATCCAGATCTTATCATACTCCCTAATTCCTCTCTTGATCCATTATCACCTCCTCCTCCCAATTAGGATGCTGCTCTCCCCTCATCTCCATCACACGATCCTCCATCGCTTCCTGCCATCCCATCACCACTTTTTTATCACCTTGGTAACATCACATGCATCTATGGTGGTCTTCTTATGGAATAAAAAGTAAGTATAGACACCACCTTTCCTCCTCCACCTCGTGATGGACTCACATCATTCCTCCAACAGAATAAATATCCTACCTTAGAAAATTTCTCACAAACATGAACTATTGAGGAAAAGTTTTAGGCCTTCATGAGAAAGGTAGTTTAGATCCCATCCAAGTCAAAGAACATCCAAGTACAAAAGGTCTTGGATATATCTCCCAAGAATCACACTCCTAATTTTTTGGTACAACCTCCATACATCCTAAACAATCCTCTTCCAAAGGAATGAGAGGCACTTCCCATCACTCCACCAAATAATTTGTCGCCATCCCCCCTCCTCCATCATATTACCTCAAAACAACTGGTCATCTTCCTCCTTCATCCACTATGTCCATTTTGGGTCCTTATGTCCCTCCATCCACCATCATTCATCTACCATCCACTGCATCTACTCTGGGTCCTTATATCCCTCCACCACACTTCACACATCCTCCATATACATAGTCTATTTTAGGTCCTTATATCCCAAAATCAACTCCTCCATCCTATCCTAACCCTAGCATGCATCCCAAGAATCCTAAGTTCATAACTCCTAATCAAGATCAACAAAGGCACCCCTCCATGCAGGCTATCTCATATCCTCCATCCACACATCCTCATCAAAAGCCTACATCTATCCTTCCATCCACATATTCTCCACATCATCCATCGCCTCCTACCCATCCCATTGCTATTACAAGCACTTTGGATGCCAAAGTAAAAAATCATAAATGCAAGCAGCCACATGAATCTAAAGCTCCTCATGTCCCCTCAAAATGACATGTTGAAGAAAAGAAAAATCAAATACAAAAGCCCAATCAATCCCAAAGGCCCACTAAAGCAAAAATAAAAACCATGTGGATCCCAAAGAAAAAACATGCAATGCCTTAACATGAAAAATCCATAACAACACCCAAATTTTTTAATCCCAAAGCTAATCATTCACATCCTCCATCTCCTCAATCCATTTTTGGTCCTTCTATCCCTAAATTCACTATCCCAACTCCTCCATTACCACCACATTCTCCATCCATCAACCCTCCTATCATTTCACATCCACCTCATGTGCAATGTTGGTCCTAAAAACCTTCCCACATCCCACATTCACTCCATCATTCCATCCATCCACCTTCCAGTATCCCATCCATTATCCCACCTATCTCTCCCATCAAATCCCTTTGATCCATCGTCTGGCATAATCCATCCATTCTAATAAGGTTGTACTAACATCCAATGGTCGATTTACACATGGGAATTTTTTACCTCATATGGAACTTGATTCTTGAGTTCTTTGCCCATCCACTTTATCATATGCCGTATGAATCCATTTATCCACTCATCCCTATCCTTATCCATCTCCATCCGTATTTTTGTCTAACAAGTCCCAAAAAGTTAGAAAAATAAAAAAATCAAGAAAGTGAAAAAAAAATAGTAAAGATAAAATAATTCATCCAATGGTGAAAACCTGGCAAAAAAGCACCTTGGGTAAGTACCATGATCAAAACTTGGCAAACAGGAATCATGCATAAATCCCCCATCTAGTCTCCTTCCACGATTGGGGGCAACATCAACCTATGCATTCCTTTCCTCCATCTGCTACATCTGCCTATCCTCCACATCCTATCCATCATATCCCATTTATCCCAGTCCCTCCATCTTCCTTGTGATCTTGATAAAGATAGGGGCACATATATATACATGCTTTGGACACGTCTTAGCATACAATCCCCTCGTCCATACACTATCATATTCCTTATCCTCCCCATATACTTTTATGATACATTCATATTATCTACCTTCATCATCCATCCATCATAACAACACCTATATCCCTTCTATGTCCATCTTACTCCCTTATCCACCCATCCTACTATCCCCCTTGCCTCGTCACGCATGACACATCTATAGTGGGGGCATCTACTTATTTGAGATAGATTCCTTGGAAATTATTTGAGATAGAGTCCTTGGAGACATCATCCATCCATCGCTCCATGTAATCCTTTCCATCTCCCCATCCTTCCCATCATTATCTCCTCCATCTACCAAATCCTTATCTTCCTATACTCTCACCAACTAGTCATTTTTCATTTTTTCCTCATTATCTACCCATCCATCTATCTAAAATCCTACCCATATCCCTATCCTTATCTTCCTCTCCATCTTTCCAACTCCGATTCCCTCTATCCACCTATCCTCGCATCTTCCTATCTCCCCATATTTATCAATCCATCCATTTATCTCTATTTTCCTCCTCTCTTATAATACCTTTTCATTGGTATCTAGCTATAGGCTACCCCCACGCAATCCAAATCCATCCATCCTACTATCTCCTAACTTTTTGTCCCTCATCCATCCATCGTTTCATCCTCCCAATTCATCTTTTGATGATATGGATAACTATCCCCTCCCCGAGCTTCCCATGACCCCCATCCAACATATCAACCATTGTATCCACATGGCCTATCCTAGCTCATCATATCAGCTTCATTCACGTATCTCCTATTCATGGTTATCTCATTGTTTTTCTTTGGTCTTCCATCAAACTATGTTTTCCAACACTTTCACGAGGAAAGGTCAATAATTTGATCTGCCCCCGAGGTTTTTTCTTTTATCTCTTATAATATTCCCTCATCTATCTTAGGCCTTGCGTCAAACTCCGTTGCCCTTGCAATTTCACATAGGCAAGGTCGATCATCTGATCCATCCCTAGGGCATTGGTTTATCCCATGTGCACCATCCATCGAGGTCTCCATTGTCCTCTTTCCACTTTTATCCATGGTCTTTTCTTGAACTATGAGGGCTCTATGCTTTCACATAGGAAAGGATGATCTTTGATCAACCCTTGAGCCCCTAGGTCTTTAGGGTTTTTTTTCTTGTGTCTTGTGACCCTATCATCCTATCATCTTGTCTTGTCATCAAGTATGTCCCTATCCTAGCTAGCACTTACAAAAAAATGTCATTATTCTCATGAGGTTCAATCGGTTTTTATAATCCCGCATCATGTCAATCAACCAATCTATCCTCCATCTTTGGTATCAGTGGGATGTATCCTTTCTAACATACCACATCAATTCCATCAATCCTTTTGATCCTATGGCAAAGAACATTTGAAATTTGATTGTGATCTTTTGATGCTTTTGATATTTTACTTATCATTTGATCTCCCTATCATCACTTTTCAAAGCCGCCATGATCTATCATATTATGGTGTATTTTGATTGGTTAACATAGGGGCATATCTTAATCTTTTTTTCTTTTTTTTTCTATCTTATTGGTTGTCCCACATAGTGCCCACCAAGATCCCTGTGGTCTTGCATTATGTTGGGGCATCCTTTGATGCTTGTGGTTATCCCAATACCTGGCCTGACCAAAGTCATCGTGACCTTGGGGTGTTGGGATAATTTCCTTGTTTGTTGTGTCTATTTATGCATTAGACATTATTTCACCTCGGTTCCACATACCTTGGTATCTAGTGTCTTATGCTATAGCAAAAATCAGTGCTCTGAAATTGGAAAATTGCATCTTCCATTGCATTGCATCTTCCTCCATCATCTTCATTCATTTAAAACATCTCACATCTCCATCCAATCCTCATCTATTCCATCTAGCACAAATCATCTAATCATATCTTTGGTCTTGTTCCTATCCTTGCGACAAGCCTTGACCCAATCATCATCCTCATCATCATTAGGATGTATCTTTCCCTATCTTTTTGTTTTGTTTTGGGATGTGTCCTCCCCTCATCAACAACACTATCATCATCATCAACAACAGGATGTATCCTTCCCTCATCAACAACACTCTCATCGGGATATATCCTTCCCTATCCTTGTGTTGTTCTAGAATATATCGTTCCCTCATCAATAACACTCCATCGACCATCAATCATCCTGGTTTGTAGCTTGACAGGGGCAATATCATATTTTTCTTTGAATCTATCTCTTCATCATATTGCATCCATCATTTTGCATTATCTTCCCCATCTACCCTTTCATCCTCTCATCCATTTGGAGAGAACACTTTTGTTCTCTTGAACCCACATGTCCTCTTGGGAGGACATCCTCAATCCCTAATATTCATCTTCACTCTCATCATCTTTCCTACTAGTTACTCCTCGAATGACTGGGGCATCTTCATTAATCTAACCATCTTCTTCTAAGCACTATATTTTGATTTTCCTTGAAATGATGCTACTTCATAACGCCATCTCAAAGAGGGGAAAAATGTAGACACCTCAATTTGACCACTTTCATATGGTCATAATCCCATCATTTATTTTTTCAATCCATCTATATTAATTAAATGACATATTTAATTAATATTATCCCCTTTCACAAAGGTTCACAAAAGTATTTAGTTAAATACTTTATCCTTTACCATTTCCTCTCTAAATTAAATAAATCAATCAATTTATTTAATTTATTCAATTATCCTTTTCAATTTTCAATTCATTCTTTCTCTCTCCTTGTCACATCCTCCATAACCTTTTACACTAAACTGGATTAATGTCACATCCTCCATAACTTTCCACTTGCTTCTAATCATCATTAATTAATCTAATCACCTATTTGCACAATCCTAATCCTAATCACTTACCCCTTTTAACATGTCCTTAAATCAACCTTCTTGGTACTTACCTTTTTTGGTTTGACCTCTTCCCCATGTGAATTAAAAATTCACACTTATTCCCCCCATTCATTTTATTGTCCCCATGATATCTCATATGTCACATCGTACCCAAAGGACAAAGACCTCTTTTAGAGGAATCTTGTTTTACTATTTGGTTTTCCCAAAAAGTGAATTAAAAATACAATTTTATTTCTTCAAGGCCTTTCCCATTCCCCATGTTGACATGACTTTCTAAAAGTCATCATTTGTCACTTTCAGCCCCATTTGGGGCCAAGGAATGTTTTTTTAGGGAAATCCCCTCCCATCCCAGGGTACTTGCAAGTACCTTGGGACCACATGGCCTCTTCCATGTCATTTGTACCCTTTTCCATATCACCTTGTCCTTTGGACAACTCACCACAACACTCCATCTTGGCCATAGTGGATTAATCTGGACCGTTGAATTCTTTAGAGAATTCAATATCTTCTACAAATACACCCTTCTTCCTTGATTGAAAGATCTTGCATCATCTAGTTAGAGAGTCATTACATGCATACCAAACATTTTTCCTCAATAATTTGAAGCCATTAAATCCATTTGTTGCAACCCTCATATCATTTTGCATTTTCATCTACCACCATTATCTCATACACCCACCTTCATTAGCTACTCATCCACCATCATTATTACAATTCACCAATCCAAGGAGCACACATATTAGCAATATCTTCAAGGGCCAACCAAGGGAAACACGGATAAAAGGTATATTAGTCTCATTTTCATTTTTTATCTTTCTTTTATCTTGTGTTTAACTTAGGCTAATCATTTGAGGTGTTAGGAGTTTCCGTGCTCTTCTTTCATTCTAGTTTTTTTTGCACTTTAGATTAGCACACTTTTTCCCCTTCATAGATATAAACAATGCATAAATGAAACTATTTTAGCAAACATCTATGTCATTCCATGAATAACCTCCATTACACTTCTCCATTTTGTTGTAGTATGATACTTGCCCTCAAATTTTAATTAAAGCATGCAAGTGTGGCCTTATGATAAATGATATTAGCAAAACATTGAAGATTCTAAAGTTGCTTCCAAAACTCATAATATTTCTGGAGGAGTAATAATGATAGATGTAAAGCCAATTTATAGAAAATATTATTTTCAAATGACAGGCTCAGATTAAAAGATAAATCAAAAATTAATATTAAAATATGTGACATGTGATAAGATTAGTGTAAGTGATAAAGAATAAAAGGTGGGGATTAAATTAAATAATAATTTAATCTTTGGTGGAAACTAGTTAAGACAAGAAGAATAAAGACTACATGAGAAAAGACTATTCGTTATAAACAATTAGATATTAAATCACCAGATAATTGAATGATCAAATTAGATCTTGACATAAGTGATAAATGACTAATTAGATAACAAAGAGATTATCTAATCACAAAGGAATATGACATGGATAAACCTTTTTATGTACTAAATAATAACTTAACTCAACATTCAAGATTTTGGGATTAGATTAAACAAATAAAGATTTATTTCATTAAAGGGAGAAAAGGCTAAGGAATAATTAAATAATTACAATGATTATTTAATTATAGTTGAAAGTTTAACAAGAATTAATTAAATAATTTAAAATGATTATTTAATAGAAGATAGATTTAATTAGTGACATAATTAAATAAATAATATTTATTTAATTAATCAAGAAAGAATAAAGGTAAGAATGAATTTATTAAATAATTAAAGTTATTTAATTAATAGAGGACATACGACTTTAGAAAATAATTAAATAATTAACATTATTTAATTAATAGAGAAATGAATATGAAAGAATTATGCAGAACTTAAGGGTCGTAGGCTTAGGACAATTTTCAATGTCTACACTAGAATATTTGGGAAACTTTCTCTGAAATATGAACAATAAGTTAATAGTAATGGATAGGAAACAAGCTCAAAAAAATAGGCCCTCTCTACCTCAAACTCAAGGCTATCAACAAAATAGGCCACCTTATCAAGGTCAAAATCAATGGAATCATACTAATCCCATGAGAAACATGTTTGACTCAAGGGAACATTGAAAGGGGGGGGTGAATCAGTGTTCTGCAAATTTGATCTTTATTAATCTGATATTTAAACCATTTCAACATTAAACCAAAGGAAAGATGCAAACACACAAAGTAATCATCCACAACACCGTAACACAAGGATTTTTATGTGGAAACCCTTTTTGGGGTAAAACCATGGTAGAGGATAATCCACAATTTGAGTACTCAAATATAAGTTTCACAAAAAGGGAATACACTTGCATTCAGGCACACTGCCTAGAGCGCACTGCTCAAAGTAGAAAGGATCACTTCCTTACAAAGGTTTAGATTAAAACCATCTGAAGGATTGAATTAAAGTAGTAGCATCTACTTATGATAGGTTATAGCTCCAATTAGGTTCATAGATCAAATTCTGGACCGTCTGTCTGATTCCTCTCTTTGCTCTGCTCTGTTCTACTCTACTTTGCAATTCGCATCACAAATCCATGCATAGATGAATTTGCACCACTATCCTTATGACTTTAAAACCACACACTAATATAATTTGCATCACACACATTCGCTTCCTCAAAATGATACAACCAATCTCATATATATATCCGCTATCAAATATTTGATCATTCATATGTCGGCTTACATAAAACATAAAATACTTTCCAATTGTCGGCTAAATCCATAACTAATTATTTATGTGCACCACCCATAGTTGGTCAAAGAATAGTGATGACCTAAATTACCATATTCAAACATAGAAATTTTTAAAAATTACTTCTTAAACATCTGTAATGATTAATTTCACCAAGTCGGCCTTCTAGCACAGATAACCAAAAAATTAGTGCATAGGATCTCCTAGATCATACACCAGTGAATGCATAGGCACAAAAATCTAGAATAAGGTATTCCAGATACCCAAAAATCTTCCTTGAGATGCACAACATGAATTGATAGGCAGATAATGCATATTGATCGACATACTTACGTTTAATCTTATGCCCTATTCTTCACTCTGTTCTGCCAGTATGAACCAATTCTAAATTGTGGACCAGATGAATGAATTTAGGTTGCCATCAATGACAAAACTAGAATCCATAT
This sequence comes from Sequoiadendron giganteum, assembly GCA_007115665.2. Taxonomy (NCBI): domain Eukaryota; kingdom Viridiplantae; phylum Streptophyta; class Pinopsida; order Cupressales; family Cupressaceae; genus Sequoiadendron; species Sequoiadendron giganteum. The sequence continues at coordinate 226,223,095 of CM021108.1, read as the reverse complement.
GCCAACAATCTCCCCCTTTGGCAGTGATGGCAACACTTAGTGAAAAATGACTAAGTGTCAAAACCAATGTGAGTATGCTGCCAATTCAAAAATTCAAAACATAGCCCCCCCTTAGATTGATGAGGCATTTTTCACTACTTTCTCTCCCCCTTTGAAATCAATGAAAAATATGGAAGCCTTATGCCTACAAACAATTGACAAAAAGGACAAAACAGTTAATAGAACATGTGTTCAAAACTTCAAAACTTTGAAAAAGAACAACTGCTAGTTAGAAAATTATCTTGTGATTCTCTTTCATCTCTGGGAGGAATTTCTTCCAAGCTTCTATTGCAATCCCAATGATTATGATCATGCTATTATTCTTAGATGTCTTATTGAAAATCTCAGTGATGGATTTCAAATTTGTGATCAAATCCTCTAGTTTTTCACCTTTCCTCAGTATCTCAACCATTTGTTCCAATCTACATTCAGTTAGGTCCTTCACTTTCCAAAAAGTGTCCACAAGTGTGTTTTTTATGAACTGAAATTTTGTGTGCTCAGAATATAGCTCTTGAATTATTTTCTTGATTGTACCATCCTAATCCTGAAAAATATCAAAAAAATTTCCAATCCCATTCAATTCTATTTCAATTTTCTCCAACTTGTCTTTGTATTTCCCAACTACATGAGGCCAATAGATGCAATAGTTGTAGATTTTATTTGCTGCACTTATGCATTGCCTTAGGTCATTCATCCTATTTTTCAACTTGGTGAGTGATAATCTGAACTGTCCCTTCAAATGAGAGATTACTTCTCCTTCTTCTTTGTTTTGAAACTCAAAGTCCATAGTTTCCTTAATGCATTCAATCATATCTTCAAGTAAAATATTCAACAAATTCTCTAGTTTGATCCGACTCTACACAACATGAGCACATAGAACACTTAGAATCATATCCTAATCATATGAGGGTTTGATATACCATAACTGAGAAATTTTATACATTCCACCTTCCTTATGAATAAGTTGTTGTAGCTTCTCGTTTGTTAAGTCATCTTCTTCTTCTCTTGCTTCTGTTATTTCCTTTTCTTGTTTTGATTCGGCTAAGTCCTACTCTTTTGTCTGTATGTCCTCAATTTCCTCATTGGATTCCTCATCTGGTATATCCACAATTTCTTGTTTCTTTCATTTTCCTTCAATTTTCAGAATCTTGAATTCCAAAGGAGTATAAACACAAATTTATTTCTTTATTTTCTTCTATCTCTCCATCCCACTAGAAGAGGAACCAAATTCAAGTGCTTTTACTGGAAGAGAAATACCAACTAAGCCAAACTTTCCTAGCAAACTCTTCAAGAAATTTTCAAATTCTTGATCATAGTTATCCAAATTCTTAGAGTGTGTGTAAATTTGTTTGTACACCAGTTCATTTACTTTCCACACCACATTGTTGTTCATCGGTAAACAATTCAAAAAGTATATTACTAGACATATGACCAGAGTACCAAACCTGAAAGGGTAATCTATCACCTTCGTTAATTGCACATTCTCCATCAGTTGATCCTTTAATAATCTGCATAGGTCAAAGTCCTGACCTTCCATTATCATTTTGTGTGAGATGTAGACTGCACCAGCTAAAGTTGCTCCTTCTCTATTTCTAAAAAATATTTTATATGATACGCCATGCACAATATACCTTGTCACAGGGTTTTTGATTGTCTAGATTATCAGTTCCCTTTGATCTCCAATAACTGTGGTTAGGGTTTCGACTTCTTTATTCCTGATGGATTTCTTTCTCGATATATCCCCAACTTTGCATAATCTAAATAGATTTTCAATTACTTCTTTCGAAATGATGTAGGGTTTGTCCAAAATCAAAATGTCATCATTCAATCTACTCAAAATGAATTTAACGAGTTTCACGTTCTTGAAATAGGAAAACTCATTCCAAATGTCCAAATTCTTTTGTTTGGCTTCTTTTACCCATTTCAATTCATCGGGCGACAAAAAATTTCTCATGGCTCTAATATTTTCACTATTCTATTCATCTAAATTGATTGACCCTTTAATTTTTTCTATTTTTCCTTTCGTACAACCACACACCAAATTATATGGAAACTCCAAAAACAACTGAAATACGAGATTCACTGCTGAATTAACTTTACTCCTTCAAAATTCTACTACAAACCACTTTCTTCCTCTTCTTCAATGCAAAGTGACAAATGAGAGTTTCAACTTATCTATTATAGCTCGCACACTTGTAATAAATGCCTTTGCCCTAGTTTTTCCAAATACTCTATTTTTCTCAGACAACGAGAGAAAAATTCTTCTACGGACCTATGATTTCTTTAAGTTTCCTTGAGAGTGTTTTCCAAAGCCTTTTTCAATCATTAATACACCTTTTGATAATATTTTCACGATCCGTTACTAGCTTACAGATAGGGGAAAAAGGATTTTTTTTGAAAAACTCCCCCTGGGCCAATGGCTTGAGATCAATTTCCAAAGGAATTACTAGAAGCAGGTTTCAATGCAGACCCATTTCCAACATTAGATTTTCTCTTCCTTACCCATGTCTTCCTCATTTGATCTCTTATTTCATCCAAAATCATTTTTCCTTTTTCTTTACCATTTTTCTATGTATTTTTTGTCTTTGTATACTAGGCCTCTTTTACCCATATTTATGTTTCTGCAAAATCTTGCAACGTGACCATATTTGTTGCAACTGCAACACATAGTAGTTCCTTGTCTAGACCAATCATTCCATTGATTTCTTATTTATTTGCATTGATTATCAATATGCATAATTCTTCCACAAGTATAACATTAAACATTCCTTCTATTGACAGAGTAAGTTGACATATCTCTACATTCAATGGATTTATGACCAAATTTTTTGCAATTGAAACACTAACCAGAGAATGATGGATTACTTGATTTCATTTTACTTCTACACTAAGTGGCAATATGACTGATTTTGTTGCAAGAAAAATAATATCCATTAAAATTTTGAGCTTTAGGTTGTCTTACCAGATACCTTGCATCTTTGTTCATCTGATTTCCTTGCCTGAAATTTCTTTGTCCAGATCTGAAACTTTCTCCTTTCTCATATCCAAGACCTCGCTTGTCTTTAGAATTATTTTGTCTTTTAGTCAACTCATCAAGATTAATATAACTAATCTTAAACTTCTCCTTATATTCATTTGTAGTAGTAAGTTCATTTTGAAGAATAATAATATTTTTTTCAAGTTCTTCTTCATTGTTTCTAGATTGTTGTAGTTCATTCTCCAATTGAATGAATTCTCCTTTTTCTCTTCTACATCTTCAGATCTTTCTTTTAAGGACTGTGAAATAATCTCCTCATTCTTCTTTCTTTCTTCAATTTCTTTAGTCAGCATCATCACCATGGATTCTATTTCATGTTTTAGGGTAGCATTGTTTCTGGCAAGCTTTTCACATTCTTCAGTTATTTCCTTCAAGGTTTGATTCAGGTGAGGATCATCCCTATTTTCGCTTTCTTTCTGCTTAATATGATCACATAGATCTTTCCTCTTTTCCCTGGATTTAACAATCTGATCCTTCAATGTTTGAATGAATTTCTCAGCATCCCTAAGATTTGTTTTCAATTCTCAGACTTTTTCTTTAGACTGATGAAGGTCATCAAGTGCCACCAAAATTTGCTGCTGAAGACTACCAGAGTCCATCACATTCTAAGATCCACCTCAATCTGCTAAACTTATTTTGAGGAACCAAATGCTCTAATACCAATTGTTGGACTCAAGGGAACACTGAGAGGGGGGTGTATCAGTGTTCTGCAAATCTAATATTTAAACCATTTCAACATGAAACCAAAGGAAAGATGCAAACACACAAAGTAATAATCCACAACACTATAACACAAGGATTTTTATGTGGAAAACCTATTAGGGGAAAAACCATAGTGGAGGTTAATCCACAATTTGAGTACTCAAATATAAGGTTTACAAAAAGGGAATGCACTTGCATTCAAGCACACTGCCTAGAGCTCACTGCTCAAAGTAGAAAGGCTCATTTCTTTACAAAATTTTAGATTAAAAGCATATATAAGATTGAACTAGAGTAGTAACATCTACTTATGCCAGGTTACAGTTCCGATTAGGTTCATAGAACAAAATTCTGGAAATTCTGTCTGATTATGCTCTTTGCTCTACTCTGCTCTGCAATTCACATCACAAATCCATGCATAAATGAATTCAAAGCACTATCCTTCTGAATTTCACACCACACACTAATATAATTCTCATCACACATATTCGCTTCCTCAAAATGATACAACCAGACTCATATATGTATCCGCTATCAAAGATTTGATCATTCATATGTCGACTTACATAAAACATAAAATACTTTCCAATTGTTGACTAAATCCACAACTAATTCTTTATGTGCACCACCCATAGTTGGTAAAAGCATAGTGAGGACCCAAATAAACATATTCAAACATAGAAACATTTAGAAAATTACTTCTTAAACATCCACAATGACTAATTTTGCCAAGACAACCTTCTAGCACAAATAACTAGAAAATTAGTGCATCGGATCTCCTAGATCGTACACCAGTGAATGCATAGGAACAAAAATGTAGATTAAGGTATTCAAGATACCCAAAAAATTTCCCTGAGATACATAACACAAATTGATAAGTTGATAATGCATATTGACCGACAGACTCAGGTTTAATCAGATGCCCTGTTCTTCACTCTATTCTACCGGTATGAACCAATACTAAACTATGGACCAGATGAATGACTCTAGGTTTCCATCAATGACAACAATAGAATCCATATGCCAACACAACATACATTCACCTGCTACCAAAAATTCCAAGCCTTTGTTCCTAGTACAAAATAATCCAAACCAAGAGCAAGATTGGTGTTACCCTTGTGAGCAATCCCATAATCAAAATTATTGCCAAAATGGAGATTTTGTATAAATGCTAGTGGTTTAGAATGGAACATCTATTTAAAGGTAGTGAATTGGCACAAATCAACTAGTTCAGTTAGTGGTCAAAATCATGCAAATAAGGACTCATCATTGCTCAATTGGCATCAAGAGGATTTTATGGTTTAAATCAAGCAATTGTTGATACAATATCTCAGAACAAAAAATCAAAGAAAAGAGCAATGGAAGGTGGTGCATCTTCCATGGTTGGGAAAGAATTAGTCTCTCAACAACCCCAACAAGGTGTAGATGCTGGACCAATGGGTAAAACAATAGATTCTCCATAGTAAAATCAGCTTGTTGGTAGGCCTAAACAAGCAACATATCAACCTAATATTACCCAAGCAACTAGTAAAAATTGTTGGTGTTTGTTCAAGCTAAGCTTTGCAATTCCCTAAAGGATTGCTAGGCCTTATATTCAAGAGCCACAAAAGCTAGTGGAAAACTAATGGGTAAAGAATTTCAGTTTCTCACCCCTATTCTTTAGGCTCTATGGGACCAAAGAGGTTGTTCCTTATTGTGTTCATTTGATATTTAATGTCTCAAGAACACTTCAACACATAGATCTATTCCTACTAAGTGAAAATAGACATTATTCATCAAAGGTTTGGCTGACCTTTAAACAAATTGTATACAACTAAAATTGGTCTGGAGCATTCGATTAATTAAATACAAATTATTTGATTAATTATCCTAATTTCCTCTACTATTGAATAAATAGAAATATTTATTTATATAGTTCACCATTAAATTTATCTTTATTAAATAAACAAAATTAAATACTTTGTTTGATTTAATTATCAAATCCCTATTACATTCTATCACATCGATCTCAAATTAATTAAATAAAGACAAAACACTTTATTGATTAATTGCCATATTCCTCTGATTAATTTAATAAACAACTATCCTATAGTTTGTTTTATTAAATTATTTATCTCCCCTTTCTAATTTAAATAAATCCAAATATTTGAATTAGAGCATAAGGAATATTCCAATCTACATTTCCTCAAAAATGAATTAGATTTCCTATGTCTAATATGTGTCTAAATTTGTCACAATTAATGCTTTGAAACTTCACAAGAAGTTTTGGAGACAAATTGGAGACAAATTTGGAATTTGATCTCTCAATTCTCTTCCATCAATCCTTCCTCTTCTCTTTCCTAGTGGTTTCATGGGTAGAGACAATCTCCATCTTTCTCTCAATCTCCTCCATCTCTCACCATTCAATTCTCCAGATTGAATCCAAGCCTCTCAAAGCTTTCCCTGTGGATTTCTACAGCTAGGAAATCTATAAATAAAGCCTCATTGAACCAAGAAAAGGATCCAGATAATCAAGCTTTTGCACTCTTACTCTGCAGGAATCCAGACATCAAGCATTCAAGCTTTCAACCATGGCTACCGCCTGTAGCTGCAATTATCTGTTTCACATCAATATCATGCTAGTTTAATTGATTTATCATTTAGCATTGCATTATCATCATCTCGTTCTTTGAATTGTCATTTTAATAGTCTTATTTGCTTAAACAGTCTGAGAGCAATTTAGATTTAATAAATCTTTGAGGATAGAGAACAATATGATGCTTTCATTTGATTACTGCTTTGATTTAGTTCAAATTGAGTTGTCTTTGATATAATGTCTTATTAAGAAGTGTTTTACCCTTATTCACATATTCTACACTTACAATTTGGCACCCACCGTGGGGCATTAACCCCAATTTTATCAAAATATACAATTTTTTGGGAAGTATCACGCAGATTTTTGACGTGTTTTTCTTGTAGCGCTTCCATTAAAAGTTTTAGCACTTGTGGTTGCTGGTTTGGCGCTTTCAACTTTAGCGCTTCCGGTTACTGTTATAGCACTTTCGATCACTGTTTTAGCACATTGGGTGTTTTAGCGCTTCCATGTCAAACTTCGGTGCTTCGGTACCCCGTTTTGGCATTTTTGATTTTTAGCGCATCAGGTAACTATTTTAGCGCTTTAGTGCAATATTCCAGTGCTTTTGTAAAAATTAGTCTGGATCTGACGCATCTGTGGCCGGATTTTAATTTTTTTCACAGTTGGACTAAAACGTATCAATCTAGGATAGTCACTTCAAAGTTTTCTAAAAACTGACCAATCTAGGATAGTCACTTCAAAGTTTTCTAAAAAATTGACCAATCTGGGATAGTCATTTCAAAGTTGGACTAAAATTGATTAATCTAGGATAGTCACTTTCTTGTTTTTCTTAAAGCAAATTTATCAATCCTAGGATAGTAACCGCATTTTTACAATACAAGTTAAAATTAACATCATGATTTCTATGAAGCAGCACCTTCACATAGATTAGAAAATTTCTTTTTGGGCTTTTAAAATAGAACAAACTTATATGTTGTGTTTGTGGTGATTAGGCTAATGCTCTCCCCTTAACTGGGTGACCAAAGTGCCAGATTCACTTTTATTTCATGTCATTTATGCTTTATTAAATCCTTTAGCAGGCCTGCCATAGTGGGAAAAAGTACTCACCCTATGGGAATGACCTAAGTGGGAACAACCAAAGCCAGGTTATCCAACTCACTATAATAAAAATGCAAGTTGTTGATGAAAGTCCAACTTGATGGTAGTAGGCAAGATAACCATCCCCAAAATCTGTGTTCTAAAGATTGGGAGGTCTCCTGAGGGAGTTTATCTATTTGCCACACCGAACGAAACCCTATCTACAAACCATAGAGTAGTTGCTCGCCAAGTCAGTATCCATACATTGTCATACTCACGGTGCAAGGGGAGGGAAGAATCTGCCCCCAAGACACTCACCATATAATTACCAAGGATTGTTTCCTCAAGGGATTTGGTATCTATGTCCGTCACTTTGAGTACGCGCCTGGCAATGACAAAAACACGGACGCCCTCTAGGGGGTGACATTGCTGTGTGAGTCAACGTAATTGCAAAATGTGGGCTGTGAGTATAATGATCACCTATTTGTCCTTAAGTGTGAGTCTATTTTGATTTGTGTACAATTGTTAAAACAACCCATCAAAATCAATAAAGATCATTCATGATTTTTGAATATACACAATCTTTTCAGTTTTAAAAATACCTATTCAAAATTGCTTACTGTGTTTTCACAAATTCATTTAAATTAGATTTAAAAATCATCCTGAAAACGTCAAGTCAAAACAAATCAGAAAATCCATGCTACGAAAGTGGAAGTCCACCATGTTTCTCAAGAGAAAAATCAAAGTCACAAAACCCCAAAGACCTCTTGGTTATAGAAACAAATAGAGAAAACAACGTTTTCTATATCAAAATCGGAAACTCCTTTTGCAACATAGAACTTTCATCCACCACTATCATGATTTTGCTAGGGGTCACACATTAGATTATGCAGTAGAGTCAATCTACTCACGAACCTTCTCCCAGAGGAGAGCTCTCACACAATTCCACAACCGTAGTCAATGGATTCATCCTTCTTATCTTCCGCAATCTTTGATACACTATGCCACAAGACTGGATCAAATTTTGCAGTAGAAAGTCTTAAAAAGTCCTATTTTTAGAGTTCTGGAAAACCTGTTTCAGTGCTTCGGGTCACTGTTCTAGCGCTTTCATGAAACAATGCTTTCGAGATTTGTTTTAACACTTCCAATCGTTATTTTAGCGCTTCTGGCAAAATAGCGCTTCTATCACTTTTTTTAGCGCTTTTGGGATCTGTTCCGGCGCTTCTGGGAAGTAGCGCTTTTGTCATTTTCTCTAGCGCCTTCGGGCACTGTTTCAGTGCTTCGGTCAAAATAGCACTTCGGTCACCTATTTCAGCGCTTCTGGACTTTGTTCCAGTGCTTCTAGGAAATAGCGCTTATGGTCTCTATTTTAGCGCTTTTAAAACAAAGAGTTCAAAATTTTAACCAGTCTATCAGTTTGTCATTTTATCAACATTTTCATCAGAATCAAATTTCTTTTTATCAAAACCACTGTCTAGGAGCCAAAGTCAGAAAGGTTTATACAAATTTCCAAACTTATCAACTGAAACAAGATCTTGAAAATTACAAGTTTCAAAATCAATTACACAATCAATTACTACATTGAAGTTTCATTATCAGGATACTATCATCCTTCATCATGAATCAAAGTATAGTAATTAACTTTCTAAATAGTGTCTCATCAATAAGATCAGCCATCTTATTTGACTTTATTTAAAAAGGTTTAATTGACACTATCCCACACATAAGATCAACATTTTAGAAGAAAGGGAAAAAATTTGTATGCCAATCTTAACTAGGTACCAAAAACAGAGACTCTTAGAGAAAGAAATTTTAAAATCACAAGAAATGGCAGAAGAAAATCCTTGGAACAATCTAAACCGCAATGATAAGAATGAAATAACTCTGGAAGATATCCAAGTGGCTCAACAAGATCCCAAGTTTCACATATTTATGGAAAAAATTCTAGAATGAGACATGGAAAAATATCTTTTAATGTTGGTTGAATCAGGGGAAAAACTTCCAAAAGATTTTGATGTAAACCATTTGAAGGAAACACTAGAAATAAATGAGACTGAGATACCACAGCCAATGCACACAATAGATCCGGTTGCTACTTTAACATCACAGATGCAAATATTACATCAACAAATACAAGATATGACGAAAGGGACTACCAAGCAATATGCAATACAAGACATTTGTCGTTATCCTTTCGATGCAACAGTCGGCTTGATACCTTTTCCTAGACATTGTAAGATCCCAAAATACGATAAGTAAAATGGAAGAACAAATCCCATAGATCATATCAGAGAGTTTAAAACAATGAGTCTTGATTTTGCGCAAGAAGAAACTTATTTAATGAGATTATTCCCAAGGAGTTTGGGAGGATCATGCATGGAATGGTTTCCGAGGTTAAAACCAGGTATCAAAACTTTTGTGGAATTAGTCAATAGATTTATCTCTCAATACTCATTCAACATCCAACATGATGTTACTATCAAAGATCTTTACAATCTCAAACAAAACAAGGGAGAGACATTCTTGTCTTTTCTCCAAAGATGGTGATGCTTGTTCGCTAGATATCCTAGATCCATTCCTAAAGAGGAAAATATGGAATTGTTCATTGAAAACTTGACAGAAGAAATGAGTTATAGATTGGAACTACAATGTCCTCCAACATTTGAAAAAGTGATCGAAAATGGTCTTAAAATCGAAGAGGCATTAGTCAAGAGAGGAGTTATCAAGCATTTTAATGATAAAACAACCAACAAAAGTAACTCCTCAAATAAATACTCAAGCATTGAGAAGCCAAAATTTTGGCAAAAGAACCGAAATACAATTGAGACAATAAATGATCCCCAAAACATCAAACCAGTTTTCAATTTAACTGCCTCCAAATCAAAAAATTAGAACAATGAACAAAATGTCAAGTCAAATACCACACAGAGCAATGAAAACATAAAACCACAATTGTATCAAAAACCGTCAAATCGGCGAAGGCTCACACCCTTGGGTCAATCAATGGAATCAGAAATGAAGGAACTAGTTACCAGAGGCCTTCTCACTACACGTGAAGCTAGGTTTTGGGATCCAAAAGTCAAACCATCATGGTGGAATGATGCTGATTATTGCAACTATCATAATAACAAGGGTCATAAAACAAATGACTGTATGGAATTGAAACATGCAGTACAAGATTTGGTGGAAAACAACAAAGTGTATGTGGAAGGACCTCAAAATAACAATGATCATTCGGCCTTCAAAGATCCTTTGTAAAATTAAGACAAAGGCGCATCATCATCAAATAGCAAAGGGAATAACGCTAATAATGTCTATGCCACAACAATCCCGTGTCTATCTGAATTCAAACATGATCATGCAGTTAGTGATAGCATTGATGAAAATGAAACCAACAACATTACCTCTTTGGATTTACTCCCAAGTGTGGAAAACTCTGATAATCAAATAAATGTCTTAAAAATCAGAGAAAATCAAGAACATCAACCAACCAATGTGCTAACTAGGGGACAATCCAAAGTAATGTTAAAAGGAATGGGCTCCACACATTCAGTTCCACCTCCATCACATTATGATGTTATCAATCAAATTCAAAACACCCCCTGAGAGAATCAAGAACATCATCCGGAAAATGTCATGAGTAGGGGGCAAGCCAAGGTAGTATTAAAAGGAGCAAGATCTCAATGTGAGGTTACACCTCAATCTCATTATAATATTTTTGACCAATTATAAAACATCCCCACACAAATATCAATACTAGAACTCCTTAAGTTGTCACCATCACATAAGGAAGTTCTCAAACAAGCATTGGTTGCCACAACCATACCAAAAAATTTGGATGTTTGTCAATTCCAAGCTATGGTGGGACATCTGACTACCCCACATTGTCTTTCATTCTCTAAATAGGATGATGTCTCATTAAACCATATGCATAGCATAGCATTGCATATCAAAGTATGTATCCATAATCATCGTGTTAAGAGAGTTCTAATAGATGGGGGATCTGGTCCGAACATTTGCACCCTAAAATTAGTCTATGCACTAGGATATTTTGAAGACACTATTGATGCTCAAAGGAAAATGACCATCAAAGCATATGATGAGGAGGAAAGATCCTCCCAAGGTTTAATTGTATTACCCATTCAAGTCGGACCCATGATGAAGCATATAGCATGTCAAGTGTTGGAAAGAGAGTTGACATACAACATACTCTTAGGATGACCCTGGATTCATGAAATGCAGGCTGTACCTTCTACATACCATCAATGCCTAAAGTTTAAAGTAAATGGACAAGACGTGACTATAGCTGCTGATTATAATCATCCACAACATTGTGACACATTGAGAATATCTCAAGACACCTTTATCCCTCACAATAGGGAAGCTTCAAGTTCATCATCATCCAAGAACGAACAAAGTCCAAGCATTACTACCAAGTGGGTACAAAAGAAAGGTAAAGAAAAAGAAACAAGTCATGTTGAAACAAACAATCCAGATACACATACTTCTCTATCAGAAAAATTTCAAAAGAAAGTTCAGTTGACAGATAAAGGAATGGGACAGTACTCAGTGGAGCAATCACTTAACTTATCACAGTTAATGCCATCTCCTAGGAAACATGGTCAACCATCAGTGATCAAACCTCCAACATCTTTACCTAGCACAATTCTTCAAGAAACATTTGTAAAATATGGAACCATAGCAGAAGAAATAGACAACAAAGCAATCTTGGATTGGCTATACAAGGATGAAGAACCATTGACATCAGAGATCGGTATCAAAAATATTAACATCAACACAGACAAGTATGGAAAAGGAAAGGCTATTCTTAAAAAGATGGGTTATGAAGGACAAGGACCTATGGGATTAAGAAAGGAAGGAATCATAGAACCTATCAAACCTCTCACTCTCCACACAAAAGAAAAACCAGGAATAGGATACTCTAAAGAAGAGAAGTAGGAGCTAAGAAAGACGGCTATGGAAAATATCCTTCACTTTAGAGATGGTTCTAAAACAGACTCAAATGAATATGAGTGGGCCTTACCTTGTGATCTACTTGTCATTGATATTCCAGTCAATGTGATTCAAAAATATACACCTACACATGAGGAGGGCTGAGGCTCTGGGTCTAGACCATTCATCGAGGGATCACTAAATATCGATGACTCTAGTGAGGACGAATAGAATTTGAGTGAACTAGATGATTTCGAAGAGGGTACCATCATGGATCTCAATATCCCAAATGACAATTATGATGATATTACTGTCCTCACCCTTACCTCCATTGACTTACATCAGCAAAACTACTAGGATACATTGTTTCAAAAAAGGGCTTTGAGGTGGATCCAACAAAAGTCAAAGCAATTATGGAGATGCCACCTCCTAAGAATATCAGCCAGCTCGGATCACTACAAGGACAACTTCAATCAATCAAATGATTCATCTCCCAACTGGCAGACAAAAGTCATCCTTTTAATCATCTATTGCATAAAAATATAGGTTTCAGGTCGGATGAGAGGTGTGAAGCAACATTCGATCAAATCAAGCAATATCTAATATCACCACCCGTTCTCATGCCACCAATAGAAGGAAGGCCTCTTATTTTGTAAATTGCCACGACAGATATCTCTTCAGGGGCACTATTAGCACAAAAGGACTATGAAGGGAAAGAGCGTGCCATCTACTACATCAGTAGAACTTTAAATGGTTATGAAATAAACTATACATTCATTGAAAAATCATGCTTAACAGTGGTGTTTGCTACTCAATAGCTAAGACACTACATGTTGACTCACACAATCAGGTTAATTGCAAAGATTGACCCTTTGAAGTATCTACTAAGTAAAGCTACCTTAACAGGTAGACTGGCGAAATGGGTTATTCTCCTAAGTGAATTTGACATTCAATATGTCGAGAGAAAGGCAATCAAGGGACAAGCAATCATTGAACAGCTAGCTGAAGCTCCTCTACCAGATGATCACCCAATGACAATGGAATCCTTAGATGTAGACATCATGACAGTAATGCCCTAACAATGGATACTATATTTTGATGGATTGTATACACAACAAGGATCAAAAGCAGGGATCTTATTCATCTCTCCTCAAGGACACACAATTCCAAAATCATATAGGCTCATGTTCCAGTGTACAAATAATGTGGCAGAGTATGAAGCATTGATTATTGGGGTCAAGATAGGGATTCAATGGAAAATCAAAGATTTACAAGTATACAGGGACTCTCAACTGGTTATTTACCAAGTCAATGATGAGTATCAAACAAAAGATGAAAAATTGATGCCCTACAAGTAGTAAATAGATAATCTAAAACAGTCTTTTGTCAGTATCAAGTTTGATCAGATTCTAAGGGCAGAGAACAAAGCTACAGATGTTATGGCTACAATTGCTTCATTACTACAATTGCCCAAGAAGCGTGTTTGTTATGATTTTATGGTAGAACAAGTATCATGTCCTTCCCATTATCAATCAGAATCCGCTACCATATGCCAACTAGAAGCCATTGAACCCTCCATCTACGAAAAAACCTATGCTTACGTGAAAGATGATATTCTTCCTCCATATCTCACCTGGAACCAAAAATGAAATTTTATTCGCCAATCTGCTCGACACACTTTAATCACAGATGTCCTTTATCCTCGAGGTCTTGATGGTACCCTACTCTGATGTCTAGAACGCAACGAATCTGAAATGGTCCTACGAGAAGTTCACGAGGGTATTTGTGGTACTCACTCAAGTGGAATAACTCTAGCTAAGAAACTCCTCCATTTGGGATATTATTGGTTGTGCATGGAGAAAGAATCATATCAATTTGTCAAGAAATGTCAAATATGTCAGGTTCATAGCAATCTGGTTCATGCATCTGCACAAGAACTGCATCCCTTCACATCAACATGGCCTTTTTGTCAATGGGGCCTAGATCTGGTAGGAAAATTAATTCATCTTCATCTAATGGACACAAGTTCATTATTATAGCTACAAAGTATTTCACGAAATGGATAGAGGCAGTACATCTTACTACCATCATTGGGAAGCAAATTTCCTCTTTCATCTTGAACTACATAATATGTTGGTATGGTATCCCTCAATCCATTATCACTGATAATGGATGACCTTTCAAGAATCAAGATGTCCAAGAGCTATGTGTTAAGTTCCACATCTAACATCATTTTTCCACACCGTACTATCCTCAAGGGAATGGCCAAGTAGAGGCCTCAATCAAAACCATACTCAAAATTCTCAAAAAGACGATTAACGATGTTGGACGTGATTGGCATGTTCAACTCAACCTTGCACTATGTGCCAACAGAACAAGCATCAGAACACCCATGGGAGCTACACCGTTTGCTTTGGTATATGGATCAGAAGCCATATTGCCCATTAAAGTTGAAATTCCATCCCTTTGTGTATCACTCAGAGGTATCATTTCAGATGAAGGCTATAGGGTATCTAGACTGCAAGAACTAGAGTTGCTAGATGAGCGTCGTCAACAAGCTGTTAATCATCTAACATATTATCAACACGAAATGTCAAGAAGTTACAATCACAGGGTAAAACCGCGGGTCTTTCAGGTTGGTGATTTGGTACTAAAGGAAAACCCTAGGAATCAGCAAGACAAAGAAAAGAAAGGAAAATTTGAGCCTAACTGGCTTGGTCCATTTGTCATCATATTAGTGTATGGATCAGGAGCATATCAGATATCAATGTCAGAAGGGGATCTATTTGATGAACCTATCAACAATATTCACTTAGAAAATTCTATGCTTAAAATTCCTAGTGCATGGGGCAAAAATCTGAAAATTGTTTCCTTGGTGAAAACCTGGCAAACAGGCATCTTGGCAAACACAAAAATAAAAAAAAATTATAAAATACAAAAAGAAAGAAAAATACAAAAAACACAAAGGGTGTAATCAAAGCATTTGGTGAAAACCTGGAAACAGGTGTCATATGTGATTCTAGAATCAGTCTTCCCATCTATTATGAACATATCAGGATCATTCGTTTGAAATTTAGTATCAATTCATATCATATCATTCATCTGGCCATCATTACATCCATTATCAAACTCATGTCGCATGGTCAACATATCACTCCATAGCTTGGGGGCAACATCTGGATATCATTAGGGTAAATTCAAACATATCAATTTCACCAAAGGGCAACACAATTGTATGGCAAGATCAAGATCAAAGTGCAAAGTGCAATATCAATCATCGTCAGAAAGGCATCAACCATCCCTATCCTATCGAAAATCCAAAAAGCATGTCAAAAATATTATCAAAAACCCAAAAACATAGGTCTGTGTCAGTCAAACTACATGATCTCTGCATGTGTAACGTAGGCAAGGCTAATCTTAAATTAGCCCCCGAGACCCCTAAGATAGGTTAGTAGGTTAGGTCTTTAGTCGAAAAACTCGAAAATCCAAAAACATGTAAAAATCAAGATGGATGATCTAAAAATCTGAATAATGAATGGAACACTCTAAGTAAACAATGGATAAATTGTACTTTTTAATTATTATTTCTTTGGAGTACCTCAATGATGTATTGCACTAGAGGGACAAGGAAGAAGAAGGATATTTTTATTGTCTGCTGTCTGTATGGTAATCATAAATGTGTGAATTATTGGGGGATGTGCTATGCAAATGTATCACCGATGACATTTGGAATTCACACTCTGAAATGATTAATCACTGCTTGTTTACGTAATGAATGCTTAGGTCATCTCGGTTCAATTATACCTAGATGCTTGTGTTCGATTGCAATATCAAAAATCATGAAAGAAATAATCAGGTCGTCATTGGATTAACACAACTATTGACGCTTGTATTCACTTTCAACATTCAATAAAGCTCTATGATGATACCAAGCACAAAAAGACTGTTTAAAATGACATCTATTTTGCATATCATTGCATGATTAAATTAGATTGCATTCATCATCATTTATTATCTGCAGAGTATTTGTTGCATAAAGGATTCCAATCAATGATTATCTAATCTACAAATAAAACTGAGTATACTTGACATAAAATCCAAAATCATCATCATTTTACCATATAGTTACAAATCATCTACCAATGTCATATACATACATCATTTATCATCCGTACATTTAAAATTAATTTCATTATTATCATTACACCCATCAAAGATCATTCTTCATAAGATCATTCCATAAAATAAATGCAAGTCATTACATCATTTAGAAAATCATACATCACATCTTATATCCATATATCATCTAATCTATGCATGCATTTATCACAAAATCATTGCATCATTGCATTCAAATAAAATCATTCATATGCATCATTACATTTAAGATTTAAATAATCACATAATCATATAATAAAAACATCCATCAAATAGAAATCATAAAGTCGTCATCATATCACATCAACTGCATCTTATATATATATCACAAATGTCAAGTATACAATGAAGTTTGAACCACAAAATACATAATCATACAATGAGCTACATCATAGAGGATCACAATGGCATCTACGACCTGCTACTACTAGAATGAGTAGGCCTAACAAGACCTATACCACCACCACCCCCAGAAGGACCTAGATCTCTAGAATCCCTATGTGGAGGTTGTGTCACCCCCTCAGTGACTGTCTGTGTATGAGTCTGCCCAGATCTCGATGGGGCATAACTGACTCGGCGCTCGGCAGGCACTACATCATGATATCGGCCTCTATAGAACTCAGCCTCTCGGCCAACCCAAAGAACCTCTCTCATATAATCACCTATGGAGGTGCCATTGGCTAATCTCTAGATAGTCTCAACTATCTCTTGTGCCCTCTCGGCAATCTGCCAAGCACTGTCTTGCTCCGCTATCAGTGTATCGACCTATGTCTGCATAGCGGCTAACTGTCCCGACACCTGTGCTAAGGCTTGTGCGTGAGCTTGTCCCTATGCCTGCATTTGGGTCTGTGTCTACACAAACATGCCCCGAGCCTGTACCAACTGCCCCTACAAAGTCTGGACCTATGCCTGAAGCCCAAATATTTGTCTCTGTTGCCCGACTACTGGCACTGTCACTGCCTGCCTCTTACGTGGCCTACTAGAAGGAACACTGTTGATGTTTGGCCCTGCCCCTCTGTCTCCTCCACTATCGCCGTCACTATCATTGTTGTTGCTACCCGAACTACTACTACTCTCTGAGCCACTATTGGATGAAGAATCATCTCCACCCCTACTATCTGCAGAAGCCTCCGCCACATCCTCCTCTACAGGTAAAGGTGTTGGATCATCAGGGATAGTAATGCGAGGATGGGGGACCAAGGCCAAGAATGTTGTGTAATCCTCTGTCATGGCTGCCTCTGAGATATCTCTCCACATGTCCCAAGGAGAGGGCTGCAAGGTCTTGTATCCCTCTACAATAACATCATAGGGTAGTGTGGGACCCTAATCAGGAATATCCATCCGTCGCCGTGCATAATGGGCTACTCCCTATGGCAAGCACTGAACAATGCCATACTGCCTGTATACCCAGCGAAGCAAGAATCTCTCTAGCACAAATGGAGTCTGACCAATGAGGTACATAGAATCACAAAAGAACGCCAATACTGCACCATCCTCATCCCACTCCTCGCAGTCAAGGTATGGATGCCATATAATTGTCTCAGTGTCATCAAACACTCGTCTCCAGTGCTCTAGCTTGCCCATTTGAGCCTGTGTGAACTGACCTTTGTATCTAAAAACATACGGTCTTCCAGCTGGTCTGTCTGCAACTGGAAATGACCGACAAATAGAAAAATTCTCCCAAGCCCATACCTATAACAGGGTCACCTTTTCTCATAAACTACATGCACCAAGGTACACAACCGAATGTAGATCATGATAAAGATGCGCTAACATGCACATCCCCCATGCATATCTGGTACCATGTACCATCATGCTCTTAAGAGTCCTACCCCAGCTGATGAGGAATCCATTTGACCTACAATCAGGGCAAAGGAAACATCCAATGAATCTAGCTATCACTACTAGTAGTGTCGCGTAAGAATCTGCAATCCTCCGCCATCGAACGCTTGAACCCTCTATGTCCTAATCCTGAAACATTCGGCAGAGAGCATCTCTGCTACTGGTCCCATGTGAATCATATGTAATAATCTCCCCCATGAACAAAATGCACAATATATGCCACACATCCTCTAATGTGACTGTCATCTCGCCAGTAGGTAGGTGAAAGGTGTTGTGGTCGCTATGCCACCTCTCAGCCAACGCAGTCAATAGACCTTGATTAATCCTAATCTGGGGCATCTCAAGCAAGCTCGTAAGGCCACAATGGCCTATCACCTGAAGCTCATCTGATGTCAAATGAGGTATCAAGTCTGTCATCTGAGGAAACCTCTCTCGAATTTGGAGAGTACCCAGACGCTCCTATCGTCACAACAAAAAAAATCAACAAATCAGTGAACTACATCAGGAAATCAAAAGTTATTCTACTATCAAGTCTATCACAAATTGGTATGAATTTTTGATCAAAATTCATAGGTGAACATCAAACCTCACCTATCATGAGGTTCTCAAAACATCAACAAACATCACCAATCATGAGGTTCATCAAAACATTATCTAGATCTTGCCTATCATGAGATTTATGAGATATTGAATCATTTCCTCGCCTATCATGAGGATCATCAAGAATAAGATTTATTCTCGCCTATCATGAGGATCATCAAGAATAAGATTTATTCTTGCCTATCATGACAGTTAGTTTTATTTACATAATCCAAATCTAACATCAGGAATTTGGACTATCAATCATACCAATCAGAAGAATGGACATGATCGGAATTAACAAAATCAAGGTTCACTAATTCAAAATCTTCAATTTTGACTGGAAGTGCTAAACCAAGCTTCCAAAGCGCTAAATCCCAAAAGTGCTACATTATCAGTTAAAAGTGCTAAAATAGGGACCCAAAGCACTAAATCTTGAAAGCGCTACTTCAACACCCGAATTGCTAATACAAGCTTCCAAAGCGCTAAAAGTCCTGAAGCACTTGTTTTTCGCATCAAAGCGCTACAACAAGCCGTCGAAGCACTGCTTTACCAGAAGCGCTAGAACAGACCCTGAAAGTGCTAATTCACCAACTCAAAGCGCTGAAAGTCTCCTTCAAAGCACTAATTCTTGACTCCTAAGTGCTAAATCACTGAAAGTGCTACTTTACCGACTGAAAGCGCCAGAGTTTTAAATGCAAGCGCTAAAACTCAAAGCGCTAAAGTACCTAGTGGAAGCGCTACATTGGGATGTAAGCGCTACAGCGTGGCTTGAAAGCACTAAAATAGACTTGGACATGCCTAGACGCTAAAAAGCATAAAAAATAGAAATGCACGAATTACGAGGAGGTCGAAAGGTACATACCAAAGGTCCATATGCAGGCGGCCATCGGTGACGTCGAACCCGCTCGAATCGATGAGTGTGGTAGGGGATAGGCATCTCACTCCAGCTGGCAGAAAAGTCTTAATCACTAAGAATTTTGAACTCAAAAAGTAAATATGACTTTGAAAATGACCTTTCAGCACTATTTATAGTTTTTTAAAAGGTATTTTTGGTGGATTTAATAATATTTTGATTAATTTTATCCATGAAATTAATTAAAACTCTTCTAAGGGCTCATTTCTTCATCATTTATTGGGAGATAAAATATTTTATTATTGAAACATCATCAAAACATTGAAAAATCATCAAATTTTTGAAAATTTCAAAAAATCAAATCAATAATTTATCTCCCAAGGCGGCATATTGTCATCAAATCATTTGAAAATCAGAATCTGGGGCATGTCTGGGGCATACGTAATTATTTTTCAAAATCATCAATCCTGGCAGTAGCAGCAAAATATTTCTTTGAAGCAAAGTGTAAAAACATCACTTCGAAGAGGGGAAAAATGTATACACCTAAAATTGGTCTGGAGCATTCGATTAATTAAATACAAATTATTTGATTAATTATCCTAATTTCCTCTACTATTGAATAAATAGAAATATTTATTTATATAGTTCACCTTTAAATTTATCTTAATTAAATAAACAAAATTAAATACTTTGTTCGATTTAATTATCAAACCCCTATTCCATTCTATCACATCGATCTCAAATTAATTAAATAAAGACAAAACACTTTATTGATTAATTGCCATATTCCTCTGATTAATTTAATAAACAACTATCTTATAGTTTGTTTTATTAAATTATTTATCTCCTTTTTTAATTTAAATAAATACAAATATTTGAATTAGAGCATAAGGAATATTTCAATCTACATTTCCTCAAAAATGAATTAGATTTCCTATGTCTAATCTATGTCTAAATTTGTCACAATTAATGCTTTGAAACTTCACGGGAAGTTTTGGAGACAAATTGGAGACAAATTTGGAATTTGATCTCTCAATTCTCTTCCATCAATCCTTCCTCTTCTCTTGCCTGGTGTTTTCATGGGTAGAGACAATTTCCATCTTTCTCTCAATCTCCTCCATCTCTCACCATTCAATTCTCCAGATTGAATCCAAGCCTCTCAAAGCTTTCCCTGTGCATTTCTACAGCCAAGAAATCTATAAATAAAGCCTCATTGAACCAAAACAAGGATCCAGATAATTAAGCTTTTACACTCTTACTCTGCAGGAATCCAGACATCAAGCATCAAGCAATCAAGCTTTCAACCATGGCTGCATCCTGTAGCTGCATTTATCTGTTTCACATCAATATCATGCTAGTTTAATTGATTTATCATTTAGCATTGCATTATCATCCATCTCGTTCTTTGAATTGTCATTTTAATAGTCTTATTTGCTTAAACAATCTGAGAGCAATTTAGATTTAATAAATCTTTTAGGATAAAGAACAATATGACGTTTTCATTTGATTACTGCTTTGATTTAGTTCAAATTGAGTTGTCTTTGATATAATGTCTTATTAAGAAGTGTTTTACCCTTATTCACATATTCTACACTTCTTAATAAGACATTATATCAAAGAAAACTCAATTTGAACTAAATCAAAGCAGTAATCAAATGAAAGCATCATATTGTTCTCTATCCTCAAAGATTTATTAAATCTAAATTGCTCTCAGATTGTTTAAGCAAATAAGATTGTTAAAATGTCAATTCAAAGAACGAGATGATGATAATGCAATGCTAAATGATAAATCAATTAAACTAGCATGATATTGATGTGAAATAGATAATTACAGCTACAGGAGGTAGCCATGGTTGAAATCTTGATTGCTTGATGCTTGATGTCTAGATTCCTACAAAGTAATAGTCCAAAAGCTTGATTATCTGGATCTTTTTCTTGGTTCAATGAGGCTTTATTTATAGATTTCTTGGCTATAGAAATGCACAGTGAAAGCTTTGAGAGACTTGGATTCAATCTGGAGAATTGAATGGTGAGAGATGGAGGAGATTGAGAGAAAGATGGAGATTTTCTCTACCCATGAAAACACCAGGAAAGAGAAGAGGAAGGATTGATGGAAGAGAATTGAGAGATCAAATTCCAAATTTGTCTCCAAAACTTTTCGTGAAGTTTCAAAGCATTAATTGTGACAAATTTAGACATAGATTAGACATAGGAAATCTAATTCATTTTTGAGGAAATGTAGATTAGAATATTCCTTATGCTCTAATTCAAATATTTGGATTTATTTAAATTAGAAAAGGGAGATAAATAATTTAATAAAACAAATTAGAAAAGGGAGATAAATAATTTAATAAAACAAACTATAGGATAGTTGTTTATTAAATTAATCAGAGGAATATGGCAATTAATCAATAAAGTGTTCTATCTTTATTTAATTAATTTGAGATCGATGTGATAGAATGGAATAGGGATTTGATAATTAAATCGAACAAAGTATTTAATTTTGTTTATTTAATTAAGATGAATTTAATGGTGAACTATATAAATAAATATTTCTATTTATTCGATAGTAGAGGGAATTAGGATAATTAATCAAATAATTTGTATTTAATTAATCGAATGCTCCAGACCAATTTTAGGTGTATACACAAATAACTACCTACTGCTAAGAATACAAGTATGTATGAGACATACATCTCAGAATGAATAATATTTGATTAAGTAATCTTCTAACTTTTAATCCATGGCTAGGCACTTCATTTATCCATCAGATTACATGAATTCCTACCAAATAAGCCAGTGCCTCATCGATTGGGCATCAAAGTTAAACATGAAATACTCTGTAATACAAAAAATATTTAACCTTGAAATGAATGGACTATTTTCATACTGCATTAGATTACAAAAAATCATAGTATTGAAAGTATTACTTCTTATCAAATCTTTTCTAAATTATCACAGACCTATGACTCCCTTCAAGTATTTAATTAAATCTTTGAGTTAAAACATGGAACAAAGGCATATATTCAACTAAACCATTAAAGATAAATGAAAAGATACTTGCTCTTTTTATTTATGATCTTCAACAAATATACACAAGAGAGCACATACTTTGATTTTATGTATTTGTTTCAATATTAGTCATTTGCATAGAACTATTTAAGGCTATTTCATACAAAACTCATACCCAAGACAATTAGCTAGCAGATTCATCAAGAATTTTGCATTGTATTGTTCATTGTACCCTACCTAGACCATTTTGGACTCAAAATTATGACCTTTGTAATGAGCCTTGAAATCTTTTTTATAGCATTAAAGAGCAACAAGAATTAGGCTCATTACAGTTACATTTCATAATAATTTCATTTCAAATGCAAAATTTCACTTGCATTTTAAAATTCCTAGGCGATTAGATGTAATAATTTTCCGAAGAGAGGAATCAAAAATCTCCATACAAGCCACCAAAACCAGTCAACACCATCACCATTGCAAAAAAAAATTGAGGCCTTGTTACCCATATACACGTCGAACCCAAAAAAAATCTAGCATCACCATCACAAAACTTGAAACCAAGACAACTACACCATCATCTAGAACTTGAACCAACACTAGGGCCGCGATAGATGTGACCACTCTGTGTCTTCACTATAGTAGGAAGCGAAACAACCAATTCTTCTCCCTTACTAGCACACTTTTTATCATCAGAAATAGAGACTTCATACAGTGCCATCACAAAAATTGGGGAAACTACGAGTACTTCTTCATTCACACTAGCCAACCCAGTTAGAGCCATAAGGAATTGGCCATAAATAGAGTCAGTCTCTATATCACTATCACTACAGCTACCAAAGACATCAATGGGTGAATTTGGCCTCCCCAGAGAGCCTCGACCATATCTTATCTTAGATTTTGGTCTCCACTCAAACTCTACAGACCTCTTCTCCATGCCATGTACTGCCTCCTTTGTAATTGCAGCTTGGCCTTTCAATCGAGAGTTGCACCTGGTAACTACTGGTATAGGCTCCATGTATTCATTCTTCAAGCTGGAAGCACTTTGAAGATTACTCTTCTCATGTAATGGCACATCATTGTGTGAACTTTGTACATTAACCCTGGTAGACCTACACATAGATGATGGAGAAGCAACTAACCTACTCATCTTGCACCAATATTCAAAACCTTCACAAGAGTAATCACTAGCCATAGTAGAAGCATGGAAAATTTCATACTCCTAATTACAGTGGCGAAAATGATGATCCTTCATCCATATTTATTTAGAAAATTGATGATATTGATCATCAATACTTCGAGAGAAACACGAGCAAGAGAGTAATTATTCGTTGATATATATTTCACCACTATTAATTCCCGGGTACTTGGAAATTAATTTACCACTTTTCATAATTTCCAGGAAGTAACTCTTCACATGCATGGAAATCAAATTGATATCCTCTGAAGAGAAAACACCATTAATGATCTCCATTTGTAGAGCTCAAATAGCCATCACATGGCCAATTATATTCTTTGAATGTGAGTCTTTGATCAATCGCTGAGATGGTCCTTTGGATGACTCAGATCGAGTGAAAACTGTTTGAAAATTCCATGTTGTCACGTGGCAAGTCCATCGACCAATGGTGTCTTCCCTAGTTAGAAGAAACATCCATGACCCATGGGCCCCATCCAGCCTCACTTCACAACTAGTAGAATCCACATGTCATGATCGTGCAAACTGCATAGGACATTAGGTAACATAATTAAATACTCTATGCAACACATGTAGTACAACTCAGATTGAGACTAGATGGTACATTAGATCCATCGATCCACCACCACAGGAGACCAAAATGATAGTGGGGATTGGATCCTGCATAAAATAGAAGATGCGTGGTGCAACCGTGCACACCACGCGACCCAATAGAAATGCATTATTTAAATGTTGTGTGGTGTGTGTGCAAGGCTTGGGACTTAGTCATTTCATTCGAGGGCTTGGATTTTTGTACATGCAAACACAATTAGTTATAAAAAAGAGGGCCATGGGCTAGGTTAAAGGGTAACGACCCCTTAGAAAATATTATAGACTTAGGACTTAAGTCTTTAAAGGAAAAAATATTTTGGGCCGACCATGGAATATAATTTTTTTAAAGAGGAACCCGATGACTGTCGGGCCTAGGCAGAGGGGGCTGCTAAAGAAATCAAGAATGATGACGTAGGTTGTAACTAGAATGACCGACGACCTGATACAGGGAGTCAACATGCAAATATAAAGCAAAGGTTTAATTTTATTTTTGAAAAAATTAAAACAAGGGCATGTAACCTTAAACCCTAGTATTAAACCATCAAGCATAAGGGTGAGATTTTTTATTTTTATGAAACTAACTAAAAATGTTAAAATTTGAAAGCTCTATTAGTGGCTCCAACTCGGGGATGCATACCCCTAGTGGGTATGGTGAGAAACCAGATCTCAAGTAGAAGCATACCAGCCCAAAAGAGAAAACAAAGAGCTTTTCTGGACATGATAAGCAGACACAACAGGAAAGAAACAAACCATACCTATATACGAAACTTACATAATTGTATAAAGTTTTCCTTGTTAGGAAGTGTCATCCAATTCCACTAGCCTCAATTTGTAAGCCTAGTGTATCAAGATTTTCCAAGCTTTGGAGCCAAATCCTTTCTTCATCAAATTCCTTTCTTTCACAAACCTGCATTGGATGAGTACTCATACCAGGCAATTTTAAACAATTTGCATCATTATGATGGGTACCAATGATCCCATATGCCTTAGAACTACCTTGTTTACTAATCACAAGCTTGTCAAGTTGAATTGGAAAAAGGAAACATCCATATTCCACTTGAGCATATTTACTCTGCATATCAAAATGGAAAACTTCAAAATCATTCTACAAAAGACTAGGCCCACAATCTCTTGAAGCATCAGAAAGAAAAGAAATAGACTCAAGAATGTCTTCACCCTATTTCACATAGATTCCATCCTTCTTAAGTAGAAGCAAATTCATAATGATACCCAACAGATGAGGAGCATCAACAAAGAACTCAACCGCACACTCATGTCGGCTGATATTATACCCCATATTATTTGGCTGTCCTATACATGAGCCAAATTGCCATTCATCATTTGTGAGTGTATACATCTAAAAATGGTCATTGCAAAACCTGTTAATTAATTAAATATGAATTTTTTAATTAATATTCTAAAGTTATCTACATATAAATAATTTTTTATTTTATTTTATATTGTTCATTTTTCTAATTCTTCTAGCTTAATTAAATAAATAAGTTTATTTAGTTCTTATTATCTTCCTCTTAATTAAATTAAATAAATTTCATAATTTATTTATATTAATTATCATGTTTTTCTAAATTTGAATTTTCAAATAATGGAATATTCTTCTAAATCATCCTTCACTCCATATTTAAATTAAATATTATAAATATTTAATTTAACACTTTTTCTTTCACCTCTCACATAATTAAATATTGTCAATATTTAATTTAACACTTTTTCCCTCACCTCTCACATTATTAAATATTTTAAATATTTAATTACACACACCTTTTTCATCTCTCGCATAATTAAATATTATTTATTTAATTATGGAAGTTTCTAAAATCTATGTCACATGTAATTTAATAAATTTATTTATTTAATTAGGAATTTATCCTCAACTCCCAACCAACTCTCAATTTTAAAAAAAGACAAATGGCATGTTGTCTCCATTTTTTAAGTGAAGTAGTTTTGTGGGTTGAAAACATTCTCCATTATTCTCTCAACCTTCCATCTTTCTCTCAACCTCTATAATCTCACACTATTCATCTTGACAGGTTTGAATTTGACCATTGATCTTTGCCAACTACATTCTTGCCTCCAAAAATCTATAAATACAACCCTTTAGTAAGTTGAATTCATCCTAGATTTTGTGAATTTAGCGCAGTTACTATAGTTGCATTTGAATCAGCATTTTAGCAATCCTTTCAAGCATAGCATTTCAAGTTCATAGAATTTTAGCTTCATATCGTAGCTTAAAGAATTTACCAATGGACATGCATGTTGTATAAACCCATTCTCTAAGTTGTCATTCTGCCAAAGCTGCTGCATACACCAACTTAGAGCCAACAACTTACAACATATCCTTGGAGATAGAGGACAATGGAACACTTTTGAAGGAGCTACTGTTTAGAGTTTGTTTTAATTTTAATTAGTTTCCTTTAATCTAATATTTCATTGGTGTGTTAGTTTAACTTATTAGTTGTTCCACATATTCTCACACACATTTTTGGCACCCACCGTAGGGCCCTGCCTTGTTTTTAATCTTTTTATTGCATATTTTCCTGATAGGTGATGGACTGGAGCTGCGGTTTAGTGCATATGAGCTATGATTTAGTGCATACATTTTAGCACATTTTCTAGTTCTTTTAGTGCATTTACTTACTATTTTAATGCATCCCTGTTTGTTCCTTTAGCGCAATTGCTAGTTCTTTTAGCGCATTTACTTACTATTTTAGTGCATCCTTGTTTGTTCCTTTAGCGCATTTTTTAATTTACCAATTTTTTTAGCACATAAAGGGAGTGTAAAAATAAATCCTGATAATGATGCCATCCACAGACAAAGATTTTTCATTTCTTCTTTAAGTAAAATGAAGCAATCCGAGGATAGAGACTTCAATATGGAATTAATCAATCCTAGGATAGTCACCAAACATTATTTTACCTTGGTTAAAATGAATCTAATGCTTTTTGTGAAGAAATGTCTTCACTTAGTGTAGAAAATTGTCATTTGGATTTAAAACCGAACCATTTATTTGTTGTGATTGTTAGGTTATAGGTTTATGCTCTCCCCTTTACTGGGTGACCAAAATGCCAAACTTACCTTTTTCATTTTATGCATTTCATGTTTTATTAAATCCTTTAGAAGGCCTGTCGTAGTGGGAAAAAGTACTCATCCTACGGGAACGACCTAAGTGGGAACAACCAAAGCCAGGTTTTCCAACCCACTCTAATCAAAGTGAATTTTGGGGAAACCCATATTCAACGGAAGTGAGTAAGATAACCATCTCCAAAATCTTTGTTCTAAAGATTGGGAGGTCTCCTGAGGGAGTTTATCTATTGCCATGTCGAACAAATACCTGTACTATGAACCATAGTGTAGAAAGCCAACCGTGTTAGTATCCAAACATCATAATAATCACAATGCACGGGGAGGGAAGAATCTGCCCCAAAGACACTCACCATATAATTGCCATGGATTGTTATCTCAGGGGATCATGAAATATAACCTTGAGTATGCACCTGGAAAAAACAAAAACACAGACACCCTTTAGGGGATGACACGACTGTGTGAGATGACACAATTTTAAGATGTGGGTTGTGGTTGCTATGATGACCTTTTTGACAAATAAGAGTGAGTATGTTTGAAGTGCTTATTTTGTTCAGTAGCTGTGAAAATCCCAAGAACATACACTCTTTGTTTAGATTTTAAGATTTACAAACAACTATTTTCTACTGTATGCCATGTTTTTCCAAATTTAAATCAGATAAAGATCATCCAAAATGTCAAACTGTCAAAACATGTTTGTCTCAATGCATTTATTGTATAGTTTAGCACATCTCTGGTATGTTTCAGTGCATCTATGCTTTGTTTTAGTGCATTTGTGCTCTATTTCAACACATTCTTTCTCTATTTTGGTGCATTTATGCTCTGTTTTAGCGCATTCGTGCTTTGTTTCAATGCATTCATGCTCCATTTTAGCGCATCTATGCTCTATTTTAGCTTATACCTGCAACAGTCCAGTGCATATATTGGATAGTTTAGAGCATTTGTGTTCCGAACCTGGGTAATTTTCTAACACCCAAAAACCTGCCATTTAGTCTAGTCTTTTTCTATGCCCAGGTTCTGGAAGTCTGCAACTTTTTCTAAGAATTCCCTAGAGAAGAAGATTAAAAAGCCAAAGAAGTCTCTCAATTATAAGAAACTATTGAAAAGGAGAAACTTTTTATACCAAAGTGAAAAAAAATTTATTGAACACAAAAATTTTATTCATCGATATCACAACTTTGTTAGAGGTTTCACTAATGATTCTTTCTTAGAACCATTATATTCACGATCTTTCTTTCAAAGAAGAGCTCTTTCTCAAAGGCATAATCATAGTCAGCCTATTCATTCCTCTTTCATCCCCCAACTGACAATTTTTTATTCTAATTGTTCTGATCAAGTTTTGCAATAGAGAGCTTAGGAGTATTAGGCATTTATAAAAATTCTTATTTTCACAAAACTATGATAAAAACATGACCTTTATTTCTGATTTCTAGTTTAATTCCCATAGTAGGATCATCATCCTTTCAACCAGGGAATCACGAGCTAAATATTAGAAATTTCATAAGTCATATCAATAGAATCCTCATTCTATTCTGACTTAGATATCCATCAAAATTGCACTATTTCATTTTGTGATCAAAGTTAGTTGAAATTTCGTAAAAGCTTATTCCTGTTGTCACAAGATCTCAAAAGCACATAGAAGGAGATGAAAGGGAAAGTACATTAAGCAACATGGGTGATAAAAGAAATAGTGGTGATAAGGAAGAAAATTATTTTCACAGACTTTACACTAGGAATAATCTGAATAATGATGAGATAACAGATGAAATGCTTCAAGAAGCAGAATAGGATCCACAATTCCATACTCTCATGGATAGAGTTTTGGAACAAAACAAAGAAAAATATTTCCTTTCATTAGCTAATCGAGGAGCTAAGCTACCTGCTGATTTTGACACAGAAGGAATTAGAGAGGATCCTGAAGCCCCCTTTAATGATTTTAGTGCTATTACTCAATAGATAAGAGCATTACAAGGGAAAATAAAGGAAATACAAGGGGTTACAAAAAATAAATATTTTTTCGAAGATATCTGGCCATATCCATTTGATAGGAGTCTTAACATGATTCCTTTCCCAGAACATTGCGAGATACCGAAGTTTGATAGATATAATGGGAAAAAAGATCCCATTGATCATGTCAAGGATTTTCAAAATATGAACTTAGAGTTTGCTCATGAAGATACCTACCTATTGCGATTATTTCCATGAAGTCTATGTGGACAATCCATGGAGTGGATTTCCAAAATCACTCCCCCCATCAGAATATTTGAGGATTTAATCAACATGTTCATATCTCAATACTCCTATAATATACAACATCAGATAACCATGCTTGATCTATGTAGAGAAAAAAAAATATTGGGGAACCCTTCACCACATTCTTACAAAGGTGGAGAAGGTTGTTTGCAAGATATTCCCATCCTGTTCTTGAAAAGGAAAAGATGGAAATCTTTATCGACAGTCTGAATCAAGAGATGAGTTATAGGCTAAATCTTCATTGTCCTCAATCATTTAAAAAATTTATTGAAAATGAAATCACCTTTGAAGGAACCTTGTTAAAGCATGGAGTTTTAAAGCTTGATAAAGAAAGTCCAAAATCGTACAACAACAACAACGATGAAAACAAGTCACAATTTTGGACTTGAAATAAAAATGTTGTGAATGATGGGGTGGTAGATGCTAACAACGTGAATGCAAAGTCTACTGTTCTCAATGTATCAAGTGTCTAATGTGACAATAATTCTAGAAATTCTAGTAATCAAGGCAATAAATCCAACCAAGGAAATGTGATCAAAAATCATGGTAATAATCTTGGCAATAATCAAAATTCAAATGTACCCAGATCTTAGTTTTTCTCGAATCCATGGAGTTTTACTCCCTTGGGCTAGTCTTTGAAATAAATTCTTAAAGAACCGTTGAATCAAAATGCTATCACATTGCCACCACAAAGAGATTAGGAGCCTCGAGTTAAACCACCATCGTGGAATGACTCATACTATTGCGATTATCATAGATGCAAAGGTCATAAGACAAATAATTGCCAAGGGTTAAAGAATCTCGTTCAGGATTTGATTGATAACCATACCATAATGGTTGAGGGACATAATGCCAACGTCGATCATTAGGCATTCAAGGATCCTCTCCCCAGTTATTAGAAAGGGGAATCTTTAGGTGACAAAGGGAAGAATGTGA
This sequence comes from Sequoiadendron giganteum, assembly GCA_007115665.2. Taxonomy (NCBI): domain Eukaryota; kingdom Viridiplantae; phylum Streptophyta; class Pinopsida; order Cupressales; family Cupressaceae; genus Sequoiadendron; species Sequoiadendron giganteum. The sequence goes on along the minus strand of CM021108.1, from coordinate 226,192,196 downwards.
ATCATGTCTATGACATCACCATAAATGATATTTACACTGACGATGAGCAAGTCGATGCTATTAGAATCAAAGGAAAGAAAGAATATCGAGAGGTCAATGCTACAACAAGGGGACATGCCAAAATAATTATAAAAGGAAGTTCATCTAAGTCAGTAGTTCCCCCTCCAAGTCAGTACAATTTGGTTGATCAACTACAAAAAACATCGGCCCAAATTTCTATCTTGGATCTACTCAAAATATCACCAGCACATAAGGACATTCTGGAAAAGGCACTTGTTGACACAACTGTGTCTCTTGATCTGCATATCAATAGATTTCAAGCCATGGTGGGACACTTTTCCTCACAGACATTTTTATCCTTTGTTGAAAAGGATGACTCCTACATGACCCATCCCCATAATTCATCACTTTATCTAGAGGTCATGGTTCATAAAACTCGAATTAGATGTGTTTTAATAGATGGGGGAGCCAAATTAAATATTTGTACTTTAAAATTGTTCCTTGCTTTGGGATATTCACAAGAATCTATAGATCCATGAAGGAAAATTACAATCAAAGCATACAATGATGAGGAAAGAGCTTCCAAAGGCCTCATCATGCTACGAATCAAAGTGGGACCTATCGTGAAGAATACCTTTTACTAGGTTCTAGATCAGGATCTATCCTATACCATACTCTTAGGTCACCCATGGATCCATGAAATGAAAGCAGTTCCATCCACTTATCATCAATGCCTGAAGTTTCCATATGACGAATAAGAAGTAACAATACCAATAGACCATATTAGCACTCAGACTTGTTCTAATGTTAGAGAAACTCAAGACACATTTGTCCCACATAATAGAGAAGCCTTGGTTGTTTCTACTTCTAAACAAAGTGACCAAACAAGGGAATTAATAAATAATTTTGGCACGAAGCTGCAATTAAAGGATAATGGGGTGGGAGAATATTTAGTATGTCTCCCTAACTTACCTATTTCTCCAAGGTCTCGTGGTCAACCTACAACTTCCACACATCAAGCTGCAATGGCCTTTGCATTAGGCACACAAGCTTCAATTCCCATCACCAAGTTTGATGGAAGATTCATCCAAGAAAACACTCAAGAAAATGAAATTGAGGATAGAGCCATTCTTGATTGGCTTTATAAAGATGAAGATGCATCTATCCAACATGTCAAATTACCTACTAAACAATATGGGAGGGGTTACACAATGATGTAAAAAATGGGTTATGATGGAACTAGCCCCATAGGCAAGAGAAATGAAGGAATTGTGGAACCTATCAAATTAAAAACAATGCATCCAAAAGATAATATGAGACTTGGGTATGGTGAAAACACACAAGAAGCCACCTTAAAGAAAAATCAAGAAGAAGCAACCTTAAGGAAATCCTGTGAAGAATTAGCAGAGAGAATTTTGAGATTGCAAGAGAATTCTGATACTGACTCCAATGAATATGAATGGGATACCATTTATGATGATAAATTCTACAGGGACAAGCAGGTGGATGTGATACAAAAATATGCACCCACACTCACACAAGGGGAAAGCTCAAGGCCTCCACTTGACTACATCCTACAAAGCAAACATGACTCGAGTGATGACGATTCGATTCAAAGCGAGATGAATTATCAATATGAGGATACCATCATAGATCTTCCCTGTGGCAAGAATGATAATAGTATCATGACCTTAACATCTAATTACCTCACCCAACTTGATGACCCATTTCCCTTGGTCCATCTCGAACTCATTGATTAGGAACAAATTGACCCAATTGATATCCCAACTTTTCCCGATGATGAAACCATTGTAAAATTTCTTTGTTCATACGACCTAAAACTAGGTTCCACCAGTGAATCACAAGATCAAAGTCTCAAACAAGAGAGTGCCAAGTTTCTCAACTACAAAATTAACAATATAAGAGAAAGATGTAATTGTAAAAACCTAAGAAAGGCAGTATTAGATCATGAAAAGAGAAAAATAAAGAGCGTATATGATAGTGAAAACCTTTCAAAGGCACTAGAAGATGGGAAACTTGACACTCTCCTTGAGCACTATCAAGAACGATCTTCTATTTTGATAGAACCAACAGAGGTGATCAATTTAGGTACTATGGAATAGCCCAAAGTCTTGCAACTTGTTGAATCACTGACAGAAGAGGAAATCCCAAGATTCACATAATTCCTCAAGAATAATAAAATCAATTTTGCATGGTCATACACATATATGCTTGGATTAGATCCAAATCTCATCATGCCTCATTTATCCATCATATCGAGGGCAAAACCTGTGAAACAGAAACTCAAAAAAATGCACCCACGTGTTGCATTACTGGTCAAATAGGAGTTAAAGAAACTGTTATATGTAGGATTCATTTGGTCTATAGACTATGCAGAATGGATCTCCTACATTGTACCTGTATCAAAGCCATATGGATAAATCAAAATGTGTACATATTTCAGGGATTTAAATAAGGCATGCCCAAAAGACAATTTCCCTCTGCCAAACATAGATATGATTGTATATTTGACTGTTGGAAATGCTATGTATTCACTAATGGATGGATTTTATAGATACAACCAAATAAATATTTCACCTGAAGATCAAGATAAAAAAACATTCTCATGTCCTTGGGGTACATATTGTTGGAATGTGATGCTGTTCGGACTCAAAAATGCAAGAGCTACATATCAACGAGCAATGACTATAATTTTTCATGATATGATGCACACATTCATAAAGGATTATGTAGATGATCTCTTAGCCAAATCAAACACAAGGAAAGGACATTTAGTTATCTTATCTAAATTTTTTGTCAGAATGGAAAGATTTAAAGTTAGACGTAATCCTAAGAAATGCATCTTTGGGTTGAAATCTGGAAAGCTTCTAGGCTACATTGTATCAGAAAAAGGAATTGAAGTGGATCCAACTAAGGTACAAGAAATCCTTGATATGCCACTGCCAAGGCATATTAGTCAACTACGCTCATTACAAGGATGTTTGCAATCCATCAAGAGATTCATCACACAACTGGCAGATAAGAGTTTACCATTAACTCATCACTTACATAAGAATGTTCCATTTAAATGGAAAGATAGGTGTGAGGAAGAATTTGATCAGATAAAGAATTATCTAGTGTGTCCACCAGTGCAAGGTGAACCACTCATATTGTATACTTCTGCCACAAAAGTGTCCTTGGGAGCATTATTGGCACATGAGGATAAAATAGGAAAGGAGTGAGCAATATATTACATCAACAAATAATTGACAATCCATGAGCTAAATTATATTTTCATTGAAAAATATTTTTTGGTAGTAGTGTTTACTTCTCAAAAGTTATGACACTATATTCTAGCTTATACAATAAAACTTGTGGCTAAGATTGACCCTTTAAAATATCTTCTAAGTAAGGCAACCCTAAATGGTAGATTGGCTAAATGGGTCATGATCCTAAGTGAGTTTGACATTCATTATATGGATCAGAAGGCCATCAAAGGGTAGGTCATAGAGGATCAGTTGGAAAAGGCACCAATGCAAGCGAAACAAACAATACACATTGATTTTCTTGACACTGATGTATTCACAACAACCACTAAGTAGTCATGGGCACTTTATTTTGATGGCTCCTACACTCAACATGGCTTTAGGGAAGGAATTATTTTCATCACACCTCAAGGACATACAATTCCAAAATCTTATCGGCTGATGTTTCCTTGTACAAATAACATATCTGAGTATGAAGCATTGTTGATTGGAATGAAAATTGCATTAGACTGGAGAATCATATAACTGCAAGTTTTTGGTGATTCATAACCTGTCATAAATCAGATAAATGATGAATATAAAACTAAAGATGACAATTTAATGCCTTACAAAAATATGGTGGATGATTTCAAGAAATACTTTGTTGATATCAAGTTCATGCAAATTCCACGTACTAAAAATAAAGCTGCAGATGCCATGGCTACAATTGCATCACTACTCCAGTTGTCAGAGAACCAAGCATGGTACGATTTCTTTGTGGAACAATTTTTTTCTCTTGCCTATGATAATCTAGAAATGCAAATCATTTGTCACCTAACTTGTTTTGATTCCCCTTTATATGGCCAAATCTACACTTATCTAAAAGATACCATTTTTCCCCCAGAATTGTCTACGAATCAGAAAAGGAATTTCATATGCCAATCTTCTCGTTACACCCTAATTTTTGACATATTATACCGACGAGGTCTTGATGGTACCCTCCTTCGATGTCTCAAACGTGATGACTCAGAAAATTCCTTACAAGAGGTTCATGGTGGTATTTGTGGGACACATTCAAGTGGACTAACCTTAGCAAATAAACTTGTTAGAATGGGTTATTATTGGCTGACCATGGAGAAAGAATCATTCATCTTTGTGAAAAAATATTCAAAACTTTCAGATTCATGGGAATCTCATTCACGCTCCTGCTCAGGAATTACAACCCTTCACCACAACATGGACTTTCACTTAGTGGGGATTGGTTCTAGTTGACAAGATACACCCATCATCATCAAATGAACATAGGTTCATTATCACGGTCACTGATTACTTTACTAAGTGGATTGAATTTGTTCCTTTAACAAATATTACCAACAAACAAATTTCATCTTTCATTTTGAACTATATCATATTTCACTATGGAATTCCCAACTCTATTATCATAGATAATAGAAGACCTTTTATAAATCAAGATGTTGATGAACTCTATGAAATATTTCACATCCAACACAAGTTCTCTATGCCTTATTATCCACAGGGAAATGGCCAAGCAGAGGCTTCAAGCAAAACAATTCTGAAGATTATGAAGAAAACAATGAATGGCGTCGATCATGATTGGCATGTCCAAGTAAATCCAGCTTTGTAGGCATATAGAACTAGCATTCACATGCCAACAGGTACCACCCTGTATGCTTTGGTTTATGGACCAGAAGCCATTTTTCCATTAGAAGTTGAGATTCCCTCACTTTGAGTATCACTAAAGGGGCTCATAAATGATGAGGATTACAGAGTATCAAGACTGTAAGAGCTGGAACTGCTTGACAAGCAGTGATAAATTGTAGCTAATCATTTAAAGGCTTATCAACAAGTTATGTCCCACAGCTACAATCATAGAGCCAAACCATGAACTTTTGAAGTGGGTGACCTAATCCTCAAAGAAAACCCTCATAATCCACAAGATTGGGAAAAGAAAGGCAAGTTCGAGCCCAATTAGTTGGGTCCATTAGTCATCATTGCAACATATGGATAGGGGGCATATCAGTTATCAACACCAGAAGGGGAATTTCTTGAAGATCTGACCAATAACATCCACCTGAAGAAGTTCTATGTTTGAAAAATATCAAAAACAATACAAAACATCCTAAAAGAAAATAAAATTGAGAAAAAGTGCAATAAAAACAAATAGTGAAAACTTGGAAAACGGGCACTATTTGTGATTTGATTGGCTATCCCACCCATTAGGATACATTCTACATTATTCATATCTATTTTTCATCGGCATCACATGCATGCTTGACCATCATATCGGTAACATGCACCCAACATTTTGTTGAAATGAAAAGGGTTTCATCATGGCTTGATGATTAGTGTTATTCTTAGCATTAGGTTGTGTCTTATTAGGCATTAAAGTGAAAGTTCATTGGGAGCAGTTTGCTTTTGAACCTTTTTGGTAGAAAAATGACAACATGTGTCAAGTATCAGAACATTGGAACAAAAAACAAAATATCCAATTAATCTGGGTCAAAACAACTATCAGACAGGAGATTGAACAAATCAGATGATCTTAATCTAAATTAAAATGAACGAAAAAATTATAGCATAAGTTGAATTGTTGTTTTGACATTTGATGACATCATATCTCTAGAGTGGTTCAATGATGTACTGAACTAGGATCACAAGGAAGGAATATGATTTTTCTTTGATTGCTATTTATAATCTAATCACTAGTATTGTGCAAGTTTGTCACAAGACATAGTGACATTTCAGGATTTACATAAGAAAATGGTTAAATTTTGTCTATTTATGCAAGCAATACTCAGGTCATCTTGGTCCAGTTATACCTTGATTCTTGTATTAACTTTCTATATCAAACATCATGAAAGTTGTACTCAGGTCATCATCAGTGCTAACATCGCCATTAATGCTTGTACTCACTTTCAACATATCAAAAGGCTCAATGATGAAAATTCAGTGCAGAATTGGTTCACAGAATGGCAACAATGAAATGATTCATTTGGAATTTTAGAATTTCATGATTCATTTAGATTGCTTTCATTTTTATGGTTGTATGATAGATTTTTGGAGGTTGGAAATAATACATCTCTTTTTAAGACATCGATTGAGTACACTTGGACATTTACTGCATCTCATTTCATTATCATTTTCATATTTCAGCATATCATTTACATTTTATATCATCATTTAGGCTATCATGATCATTTTTACATCGTGCATTTCCATTGTTCATTTTCATATCATTTTCATTATCATTTATTATTTCATATCATTAATCATTCATCTCATTCTGATTAACTCACACATATCATTTTTATATCAATTTGTCACCTCATTTTTATATCATTTTGTGTATCATTTCATAATCAATTTACATCAAACATCATTCGCATAATCATACGTTGGGAAAAAGAAAGGCGCATCCATTGCATTCATTACATACATACTCCATACATCATGTAGAACCATCAAATCATTCACATTGCATCATCATATTAAATTCAAGAATAATCATTTCATTTCAAGGTTCATCCAATCGTAGAGCATATTCATCAAACCATAATCATCATCATAAAAATTACATCATATATATAAGAATACATTGTAGTACATAAAATGCATCATCATCATAATTCATATCATATGCATCCATCATCAAATCATCATCCATATGCATAATCATAAACAACATAACATATAGAAAAAAAAATGCGTACATAACCATTCATCATAACATAATCAAAGACACATGCATATAAAAAATTGCCACTACATATCATAGTCTCATTAAAAATAAATGTCCATGGGTACAAGGATATCAAATGTTTAAACAAGATACATAAATTATAATAAAGGGGTGTATACATAATCATCACTGTGGGGTATCTGGATGGGGATCATGACTACTTTTGCCTCTGAAGGTGGTGGGTCTCACCGGATCTCTTCTCTCTAAGGCACCTATCTCTTGTTTGACATGCTGTAGCACACTCCTAGTAGCACTCTTGTTATGATTGCGTGAGTGGGTACGCGATCAGGTGCCTGACTATGTATAAGCTATCCTCCACTCGGGGGGTACCACCTCAAAGTATCTCATCCTATAATATTCCACCTGGTGAGCAGTCTCTAGCCCTTCTACAACAACCTCTCCAATGGAGGTACTCTCAACTAATCTCAGAAGCCTCTCTGCTACCCCCTCTACTTGTACACACCACTCTCTGAAATTTTCCCACTCTGCAATAAGCTGGGCTATCTATGGGAAAGGAGATGGTGGTTGTGCTATCTATGTTTGTAGCTCGCTAATGGTGGCCTATTCCTATTCTAACTGATTCTAGAGAGCCTAAACCTGTGATTGCAATGCATAAATCTGACCCTACAAGGGAGCTCTGATAGTGATCTATGGTGTAGCAGCTACTTGTGCCACAACCCTAGCTATACAGGGCCGAGTCTTGAATGGAACATCAAAGAAGTATCTCTGTCCACCACCCCCACCACTCCCACCACCCTCATCATCCCCATCACCATCATCATCATCTATGTTGTCCTCATCCTCTGAATGAATATCCATGGCTACCCCACCTATATCCTCCTCTCCTCCAGTAGGCTACTCTAGCTATGCCTATGGTTGCTGCCATGGCTATTGTAAGACTGATCCACCTAATAGTGGAGTAGGCTCATTCGGACTAGTCAATCTAGGGAATGGATGAATATAAAAATATGCAGCAGAATCCTCAGTCATATGTGCATCTGTCACCTCTAGATGGATATCCCAAAACTCTGGTTGTAACTCAGTGTACTCTACTCTCGCTACCTCAAGTGTAATGAAGGGACCCCACTCTGCAACATCCTCCTGATTTCTAGCATAGTGAGCCACACCCTGTGACATCATCTATATTCTCCCATACTATCTGAGTACTAGCATAACTAGAAATCGCTCAATGATAAATGGGGTGTGGCCAATCAAGTATCTAGTGATACCACAGTAGGGAAGCTTCATATCATCCTCATCCCATGCCTCACATTCAACATATGGTCTCTAGATGACTGTATCCATGTCATCTAACACACGCCACCAGTACTCTAACTTTCCCAGCATAGGTTGTACAAGGGGACCTATATATGCATACACATATGGATGGCCAAGTGGACGATCTATCCATACAATAGGGCGGGTGATGGTGATGTGCTCCCATACCTAGATCTGTAGGAGCGTAACTCTAGAAGATATACTCTTCCCATCTGTATATACCACCTGATGAAGATCATGGCATATATGGGAAAGCATGCAAGATCCCCATGCATATCTAGTCTGATGAAGGATCATTTCCTCCAATATCCAACCCCAACCTACTAATAGTCCCTTTCACTTGTGATAGGACAAAGGACGCCACTAGTGAAACCTGCCAAAATTGACGAAAGTGGGGCATATCTCTCAAGCATATCTCTCCAAGAAATCTCATAACCACCAGGATGTGGATCCTGGAAGACTCATTGCAAAGAATTTGTACCTCCAATCTCCTTGTGATCATAGATCACAAGCGCACCAACTATAGGGATGCCTAAAATCATATACACATGCTCTAGTGTAACATTGATCTCTCCATTCGACAAGTGAAATTTTTTATGCTCACTATGCCATCTCTCGGCTAACGTAGTCAATAGTGCCCGGTTGACCCTATACTGAGGGATCCTGAGAAGGGAACCCAACCCACATCTAATAATGATCCCAATCTCTAGTTGGGTCAATCTAGGAATCATCTCCCATGTACGAGGAAAACTCTCTCTAATCTGGAGGATTTTAAAATCCTCCTATAATATCAATTTAGCATTCAATCAGATCATCAGCAAGGAAAATCAATCAATCAAGAAATCACATAATCATCAAAATCAAATCAAACATCAACGTCTATACTATTTGTTTTTCAATTCAAAAATAAAATTTATTAGAATCGACAACATCTTACTATTTGTTTTGAAGTATGAAGACAAATTTATCAAAACATCATCAAAATCAAGTTAATCTATCCTTGATGCTACTCAAATTCATCAAATCAGTTGTCTAATAAAGCAAAAAACATCAACAAATCATCTTAAAGTTTTAGAAACAACAAAATTTCATGGATGCGCTATAACAATCTTTCAATGTGCTAAATTAGTCAATGAACTACTTTATCCATGGATGCACTAAAACAAAGGTTCTAAGTGCTAAAACATCCATGTGCTAAAGGATCAGGGGCATGCGATAAATTATCTAGCCTATGCTCTATTCTAGCCTATGTGTTAAATCCATCAATCTAAGCGCTAATCGAGAATCATATGTACGCGATCTTCACCTGTGCGCTAATCTATCTAACAAATGCACTATTCTAGCCTATGCACCAATCTACCTAATCTATGCGCTAGTCTGTTTAATAAATGCACTATTACCTATGCGCTAATCTACCTAATCTATGCACTAAACTACACATCACGTGTGGTAAATGGGAATCCTATGCACTAAAACAAAATTTTGAAAAAACTAAAAATTAAAAAATCAAGCGAAATACAACAAAAATTCACAAAGGAGGATCGCACAATCTTACCGGAGGTCCGTATGTTGTTGGTCATTGATGATGGTAGGCCTTCTTGAATCTATGGTGCTCATTGTGGATCGGGATGTCGAATATTCCTCTCATAGAGCTCTGAAAATCACAAAAGGCAATTGTTCAAATGACAATGACTTTTACCTTTTTCCACCTTTTAAGGGGGTAAATAAGGTAGGGTAATTTTTATTTTTAACCATGTGGTGCATAATTGCAAGAGATAAATCAATGAATCTCCTTCAAATCATTTCAAATCCTCGAATCATAATCACAATCTTCAAACTACGTGATTTATCTCTTGAGGGGGTATATAGCATCATCAGTCAATTTTTCAAAGTCAGGGGCAAATTTTTGAAATCTGAATTTTTGTTTGAAACAATGCGTAAAACACATCACTTTAAAGAGGGGAAAAATGTATACATCTAAAAATGGTCATTGCAAAACCTGTTAATTAATTAAATATGAATTGTTTAATTAATATTCTAAAGTCATCTACATATAGATAAATTTATTTATTCATTTATATTGTTCATTTTTCTAATTCTTCTAGTGTAATTAAATAAATAAGTTTATTTAATTATTATTATCTTCCTCTTAATTAAATTAAATAATTTTCATAATTTATTTATATTAATTATCATGTTATTCTAAGTTTGAATTTCCGAATAATGGAATATTCTTCTAACTCATCCTTCACTCCATATTTAAATTAAATATTTAATTTAACACTTTTTCCTTCACCTCTCACATAATTAAATATTATAAATATTTAATTTAACACTTTTTCCCTCACCTATCACGTAATTAAATATTAAATATTTAATTACACACACCTTTTTCATCTCTCACATAATTAAATATTATTTATTTAATTATGGAAGATTCTAAAATCCATGTCACATGTAATCAAATAAAATTATTTATTTAATTAGGAGTTTATCCTCTTCTCGCAACCAACTCTCATAATTAAAAAAGACAAATGGCATGTTGTCTCCATTTTTGAGGTGAAGTATTTTTGTGGGTTGAAAACATTCTCCATTATTCTCTCAACCTCCAAAATCTCTCACCATTCATCTTGATAGGTTTGAATTTGAGCATTGATCTTTGCCAACTAGATTCTTTCCTCCAAAAATCTATAAATATAGTCCTTTAGTGAGTTGAATTCATCCTAGATTTTGTGAGTTTAACGTAGTTACTATAGTTGTATTCGAATCAGAATTTTAGCAATCCTTTCAAGCATAGTATTTCAAGTTCATATCATTTTAGTTTCATATTGTAGCTTAAATCATTTAGCAATGGACATGCATGTTGCATAAACTCGTTCTCTAAGTTGTCATTCTGCCAAAGTTGTTGCATACACCAATTGAGAGCCAAGAACTTACAACAGATCTTTGGAGATAGATGACAATGGAATGATTTTGAAGGAGCTATTGTTTAGAGTTTGTTTTAATTTTAATTAGTTTCCTTTAATCTAATGTTTCATTGGTGTGTTAGTTTAACTTATTAGTTGTTCCACATATTCTCACACACAGTGAGCCTCAAAGCCAATCCATAATCTATATGTGCATCAAAATATGTAACTCGGTCGCTAATTATTGAAGCTCTTCCCTCATTAATGCACACATCATTCTCTAAGTTTTTTTCATTGGACTCAACATTTACACACTAAACAATGATACCTTTGTCCTCATATTCTTCATCAATTTCAAATTCAAAGTACTCTCCTTCTTGTGAATGAGGTATTTTAAAGTCATTCTCATGAATATAATTATATTCTTGGGAGAGGAACTCAAGAAATTTGATCTCTCCTTGATTCTTAATCTCATCCTCAACAATATTACAAAATGTGAAAAATTCATAAGCATTCCCATCAAGAAACTTGCTAGTGCACTGCTCATAACCATACCCTAGCCATACATCCAAAGCATCATCAGAATCATCAAAAATTGGATTATCCTTGCACCAACCAAGGGATTCATCTTTAGAGATTGATATGGATAAAATTTCATCAAAGGGGGATTTTTTATTACATTCATTTTGGTCAAGGAATCTTATGCTCCCTTTAAATGAGGATGAAAAATTTACAACCTATCATCATAATAAAGTCCCTTGCAAACTTCTGGAAGGGGGTATCCTTTCATTTGGTAAGCGTAATCATACTCAACAAAAGAAAGACATGACTCGGTATCATCACAACTACCACAACATGAGAATCCATCAATAGTAAGGTTGCATTTAGACCCCTCAGACTAAATGTCATAGCTTATGTTGTCAATATCTTGATCATTGGAAAAAGACTGAACATCATCAACATTAGAATCATAGCCATCAATCAAATCAATTAATGGGCTAGTCATTCAAACCTCACCCAACTCTTCATCCTTCAATACCTCCCAAGAGCTTGATTCAGACACATCATACCTTCCATCACAACACATGTCACAATCTTCATCACTATGGTAATGATCTACCCATATATCACTAGTAAATTGGTTGCAATCATTATATTCTGATTCATCTTTTGCATCTCTATGCATTATTTCTTTCTCTTCCTCTATAGAGCTATGACCATAATCATTCAGAAGCATCTAATGTTGTGCATGGTCACTCCCAATTCCTTCAACCAATTTTATCCAATCAACTACTTGGCCTAGACTTTCAGGCTTCAATTCCTCTGGGAACATACTTGTCCCTGAACGATATATTTCAAAAAATAAATCAATGCACATTGACTCTTTAGGCCTAACATTTTCTGGTATTTCCAACAACACATCCACAAACCTATGGAATAGGTCATGGGACAATTCACCTTGACCTCTTCTTATTTCACATAGTCCTTTAGCATAAGAAGCATGATCATCTCTACTTGAATCTTGTGGAAATTTCACTTGGGGCTCACAATGATCTATATGTTGTGATGATGGAGAAAGTGAGGCAGTAGGAACCTTATCTTCTTGGCATGATTCTTCACTAGTTGATTCATTGATTACATTTGTACAAAATGTGCCAAATGACTAGGATTAGCAATTAAGCATCCTTTCATCATTGAATACTTCATATTGTTTTCAATATCCATAGCAATTTGATATGCTTGGTGCAGTGTTGTGGGCTCTTTATCTCTTAAAAGATAACTCATCTTTCTATCAAATGCACATAAATATACAACCAAACATTCAACATCATTTGGTCTTATACTTCCAGGAATCTCTCTTACTATCTTTAAAAATCTAAGATTAAAAGAAGGAACCAATTTGTCCTTCTCTTTGTGGATGTCCATAAAAATTGTCCTTACCAAACTTGGGTTCACTCTCTCACCAAATTTTTCCATGAACGCTAACTTAAATTCATACCAGGGATGTATTGAAGTTGTTGGTAGAAAAGAGAACCAGTCCCTTGCATCTCCTTTCAGATATTGGACAAACAAATTTATGACAACATCTTCAAAATTCAATTCACAATCTCCCATAATATCAACAAACTCTTGTAGATTCCTGATTGCTAACTCATCCTTTGCACCATTAAACTTAGGTACCTTTTCTCTAATTTTAGGCAGTACCTCATTTGGATAACCATGAATATTACTGAAATCTATAGCACTGTATCTTTCAGTACGGAAATTTCCCTGATGTGACAAAGGATGTCTATTATGTATTGTTGCACTCATATTTATATTAGGGTATACAATTTGATAAGGAAATTCTACTTGATCTTTGCAATACTTTCCAGACTTAAGTAAATGGTAGTTCAAACTCTCTTCATACCTAAGCTCTCAAACCTTTATAATACAATTATCTGTCTATTTTTCTTAGGATTTAAAAACATAACATGCTTCTTTATTACAATTCATGAATTCCACATTACATTCTAGAAACATGCAACACTCAACTATAATTTTCCTCTATTAGTGCTTCTTCACTTAATTGGGAACCAATTACCTTTCTATTCTTGGATATTTCTCATAAACTACTTGCTAAATCATGAAATATGTCTGCAAGAATACCTGGAAAGTTACAACAACTACTGAACTCTTCTATGACTACCACTTTGTACATCTGGAACTTCTACATGTTCCTCATCAAGTTCTCAAGCTAGAGTCACCACCTCCTTCACAGAGGACTGAGCTTCAAATAATTATGAAGTTCTTTCAAAAGTAAATCTCATTCTATGTTGTCCTCACCAGCGGAGTCATTCACAAATTCTTTGGATTTTGCTACAACCAAAATATTTTCAAGTTCAAAATTTTTTCAATCCCTGAAAAAGATGTTCAGATCCACCAAATGCTTGACTCTGTGATATTACAATCAATGACTGGGATTATTTCTTTTATAATTTTTTCAGAGTTCTCCCTAGTAGAATCACCTTTCTATTGGTCTTTTTTCCAGCTAAGCTTTGCAATTCCCTAAATGATCGCCAAGCCTTATATTCAAGAACAACAAAAGCTAGTGGCCAACTAATAGGTAAAGAATTTTAGGCTCTTACCCCTATTCTTTAGGCTCTATGGGACCAAGGGGGGTGTTCATTATTGTGTCCATTCGATAGTTAATGTATCAAGAATACTTCAACACATAGATCTATTCCTACTAAGTGCAAATAGAAATTATTCATCAAAGGTTTGGCTAACCTTTAAACAAATAACTACCTACTACTAGGAATAAATGTACGAGACTTACATCTCAAAATGAATAAGATTTGATTAAGTAATGTTCTAACTTTGAATCCATGGTTAGGCACTTCATCTATCCATTAGATTACATGAATTCCTAACAAATAGGCCAGCGCCTCATCAATTGGGCATCAAAGTCAAACATGAAATACTTTGTAATACACAAAACATTTAACCCTAAAAAGAATGGACTATTTTCATAATGCATTACATTAAAAAAACTCGTAGTATTTAAAGTATTACTTATTATCGAATCCTTTGTAAATTATCATAGACCTATGACTCCCTTCAAGTATTTAATTAACTCTTTGAGTTAAAACATGGAACAAAGGCATACATTCAACTAAACCTTTAAAGATAAATGAAAAGATACTTGATATTTTCATTTATGATATGCAACAACTGTACATAGGAGAGCACATAATTTAATATTATAGATTTGTTTCGATATCAGTCATTTGCATAGAACTATTTAAAACTATTTCATACAAAACTCATACCCAAGACAATTAGCTAGCAGATTCATCAAGAATTTTGCATTGTATTGTTCGTTGTACCCTACCTAGACCATTCTGGACTCAAAATTCCAACCTCTGTAATGAGCCTTGAAATCTCTTTTATAGCATTAGAGAGCAACAAGTATCAGGCTCATTACAGTTACATTTCACAATAATTTCATTTCAAAATTCCTAGGCGGTTAGATGAAACCATTTATTGAATAGAGGAATTAAAAATCTCCATACAAGTCACCAAAACTAGTCGACAATATCACTGTTGCAAAATGTCATTGAGGCCTTGTTACCCATATCCATGTCGAACCCAAAAAAATGCTAGCATCATCATCACAAAAATTGAAACTAAGACAGCTACACCATCATCCAGAACTTGAACCAGCACCAAGGCCATAGTACATGTGACCACTCCACATCTTTTCTAAAGTAGGAAGTGAAACAAACGCTCCTTCTTCCTTATCAACATGATTTTTATCATTCGAACCAACGAATTCACATGGTGCCATTGCAAAATTTAGTGAAATTGTGAGGACTTCTTCATTCACACCGGCCAACCCAGTCAAAACCATGAGGAATTGGCTATAACTAGAGTGATTCTTCATATCACTATTACTAGATCTACCAGAGATGTCAATGGGAAAATTCTGCCTCCCCAAAGAGCCCTGATCATATCTTATCTTAGCTTTTTGTCTCTGCTCAAACTCTGCAGACCTCTTCTCCTTGCCACACATCACCTCCTTTGTAATTGTAGCTTGGCCTTTCAATTGAGAGCTACACCTAGTAACTATTGGTACATGCTCCATGTATTCCTTCTTCATGTTGGAAGTTCTTTGAAGATTACTCTACTCATGCAGAGGCACATAATTGTGGGACCTTTGTACATTAACCTTGGAAAACCTACACACATATGATGGAGAAACAACCAACCTACTCATCTTGCACCAATATTCAAAACCTTCACAAGAGAAATCACTAGCCATTATAGAAGCACATAAAATTTTAGACTCCTAATTGTAGTGGTGAAAATGATGATCCTTCATCCATATTTATCGATAAAATTGATGATATCGATCATCAATGCTCTAGGTGAAACACGAGCGAGTGAGTGATTATTCGCTGACGTATATTTCACCATTGTTAATTCCTAGGTACATGTAAATAAACATACCATTTTTCATAATTGCCAAGAAGTAGCTCTTCACATGCATGGAAATCAAATTGATATTCTCTAAAGAGAAAATTCCATTAATGCTCGCCATTTGTAGAGCTCAAATAGCCATCACATGGCCAATTCTTTTCTTTGAATGTGAGTCGTTGATCAATCACTATTTGAAAATTCCATGCTATCGCATGGAAAGTCCATCGATGGATGGTGTCTTCTCTAGTCAGAAGGCACATCCACCACCCATGGGCCCCATCCAGCCTCACTTCACCACCACCAAAATCCATGTGTCATGATCACATGGACCGCATAGGATGTTAGGTAACATAATTTAATACTCTGCATGACATGCACACTACGACTCAGATTGAGACCAGATGGTATGTTAGAGTTGTCGATCCACCGCCACATGCAACCAAACTAATAGTGGGGATTAGGTCCCACATAAAATAGAAGACGCGTGGCACAACCAAGCATGCCATGCAGCCCAACATAAATGCATTATTTAAATGTTGTACGGTGTGTGCACAAGGCTTGGGATTTAGTCATTTCATGCGACTGCTCAGATTTTTGCACGTGCAAACACAATTAGCTATAAAAAAGAGGGCCATGGGATAGGTTAATGGGCATCGACCCCAAAGAAAATATTAAAGACTTAGGACTTAAGTATTTAAAGGAAAAATATTTTTGGCCAACCATGGAATATAAATTTTTTAAAGAGGCACCCAACGATCGGTGGGCCTAGGTAGAGGGGGCCGGTAAAGACAAAAAGAATGATGACATAGGTTGTAACTACAATGACCGACGGCCTAATACAAGGTGTTAACATGGAAATATAATGCAAAGGTTTAAGTTTTTTTTTTTGAAATATTTGAAACAAGGGCATGGAAACTTAAACCCTAGCATAAAACCATCAAGCACAAGGGTGAGAATTTTTTTTTTATGAAACCAACTAAAAATTGTTAGAATTTGAAAGCTTTATCACAAACCTTGTTGTTACAAAGGTTCCTTCTAAAACTTGTCAGATTCCTTTCAACATAGTGGATCAAATGAAGAAGTCTAACCTAAATGTTACTATGCGAGAGGCTCTATCCATTCCATCACAAAGGGATTTGATGTAATAGGATTTGAAAGAGCATAAGAAATCAAGTGATGTACAATAAAAAGAGAAGATGACTCCATAAAGTAGCTTGGTGCAACCCAAAGAAGAAGGGAACTCTAGAAAAATTAGTAAGCCACCTCCTTTCTATCTTTCTCTAATTATTGGAAATCATATAGTGCATAACTGTATGATACATTCAGTGGCAAGCAGTTATGTTATGCCTAAGGATATTTTTGGCATGCTTGGCATCAAGTATGTACTAGCACCTAGAAAGGTTTGAAAATTGGATGGAGCTACTGTGAATACAGTGTGAGTAATTAATAACCTAAAATTAACCTTGCATGCATGTCATGGTTGTGATGTGTTGCAAGATATTTCAGCCATAGATCTCCCTGGTCATTTTTCCATTTTTTTGTTTGTAGATTTCACTACTAAGATAGGTGGTTACTTATCTACTAATTGGTCTCACATGCTATTTAGAACTAGATATGGCACTAAAGTAACCATCAAATCTAAGCCCATAGCAAAGAATCATCTAGATTCTTACACTCCAAGTCCAATAAACATGAAATATACATTGCATGATCAAAAGGAGTGTTATATTCATGATCTTGCAACTCCTATAGAGTAGGTACCTAATTGTTTGTTGGATGAATGGGGGAATGCTTTATAATTTGACCCAATTACTATAACTTAAGTGGACGAGATTGGTCTTGACACCTATTGAATTAATGAAGAAAATGATACTATTCCCAATCTCATAAAATCTCAAGATGATCTAGGGGGTGTGTGGTATATGTTTTTTGATGGTTCTAAAAAAAGAATAGTGTTGGTGTAATGTTGGTGTCTCCAAGCAAGGAGAAATATTACTTCTCTTTCAAGCTTCAATTTAGTTGCGCTAACATTGTGGGTGAGTATTAAGCACTCATCAAAGGTCTCCAACTTTCACAAAAGGAACATCAACTTGTTGCAAGTTCTTGGTGACAGTGAATTGGTTGTCCATGAGGTCAAATCTCAAAGCTCTACCAAGAAAAATCCTCTCAAATCCTATAACCAATGGGGTTTGGGATTTTATTAAGGGATTTGAGGGTTTTAACATCCAAAAAACTCCAAGAAATCATAATAAGCATGTCGCTATACTTGTAGAAGTTGGTGCTTAGTTTTACATACCAACACATATTGCAAACAAAAAGGAGTAGTATATCAAGCTTGTTGTGAGGCCTGCTATTCCAAATAATCAAGATCACTAGTAGATCTTTGAGAGTTACTAGTAGATTGTAAATTTTCTATAAGAGGAGGTAGAATTTTCTAAAAGATATTAGTCTAAGTTGTAGAATTAGTATGGTGATCAAGCTGTGTAGCTGAGTAGAAACAAGCTACAAAATGGTCTCATCACCCTTGAAGGTATCTTCAACCTAGATGATTAGTTAAAATAGAAAAGGATGAACTTAGCTACAAAGAGGGGTGAATTCAATCCAATAGAGATTTCAGAGGGAAAGTCTCTAAACTTGGGAAAGGTATGCTCTACCATTTAACATAGGGTTTTCATAGATATTTGTAATACATACAATGATGTATTTACTTGGACTTATGAAGACCTAAAGGGTTTTGACCTAGGCCTTGCCCAACATACCATTGAATTAGATCCAGATGCTAAACTTGTAAGGAAAAAATAGAGGCCTATAAATCCTAAGATTGATCCTTTTGATGAGAAAAGAGTTGGCCAAATTGATTGAGACTACAATCATATTTCCTATCAAGCATTCTTCTTGGGTGGAAAATCTTGTCCTTGACAGAAAAAAGAATGGGGAAATAAGATTTTGTGTAGATTTTAGGGATTAAATAGAGATTCCTTAAAGGATCATTATCCCCTCCCCTTCACGGAGTAGATTTTACAAAGATCCAATAGGTTAGAAAGGTTTTCTTTCTTGGATGGTTACTCAAGCTATAATCAAATTCTAGTCCAAGAATTTGATCAACATAAGAAAACATTTACTATAAGGTGGGGCATCTATGCTTATTGTAAATTGCCTTTTTTTCTAACCAATGTAGGTTCTACTTTCAGAGAGCCATGGATATGGCATTTCAAGGTGTGTTCAAATAGTTTTTTTTGGTCTTCTTGGATGATATAATAGTGTTTTCAAAACATGCAAGAGACCATTTTAGTCACCTTGAGCAGGCATAGTAGAAAAGCAAGGAATATGGTATTTCCCTAAATCCAAATAAATATGTCTTTTCCACTGACCAGGGAAAATTCTTGGACATTTTATTTCAAATGATGGCTTGGTCATTGATCCTGCAAGAGTAAAATCCATATTGGCCATTTGAATTCCCAGTCACAAGAAGGGATTATAGAGTTTCTTGGGCACAATTAACTTTGTGAGGAGTTTCATTCCAAATCTTGTTTCTTTGGTAAAGCGTCTTACGTATATTCTTAAGAAAACACATAGTCTTCAAATAGACCAAGGAAGGTAAGGATAGCTTTGAGGCTATTGAACAAGAATTTTCTCAAGCTCCTACCCTTGTCAATCCTAATTATGACAAGGATTTCATTATTTATACTTTTGAAGGAGAAGCAAGTATATCAGTTGTTCTAACCCAAGTAAATAAAGAAAATATGGAGAAACCCATTGCTTTCTTTATTGAAGGGCTTAAATATTATGAGGTCAAGTACAACTATGTTGAGAAGTAACCTTGTGCTATTGTTAAAGCATTGAGAAAATTTAGAAACATGTTGTCTAATAATAAGATAAAGTTAAAGGTCCCCATGTTAGTGTTAAAGAGTTCCTATTAAGAAAAGATATCAATGAAAAAGGGTTGGATGAATCACCAAGGTGATGGAGTATGATGTTGACATAAAAATCACCAAGCTACTAAGAGGCAAAGTGTTGTGTGATCAAATTTTCTCAACACATGAGACTCCTGTAGAGGATTCCCTTGTGTTATAGGAACAATAAGCACCCAGATTTGATGCCCATAGCAGCTAGGTAAATAATATGACTACCTTTTTTCTAGAAGGTAGGTATCCTCTAGGTCTGGATAGGATCAAAAGAAGACACTTCAGACTACAATTCATTATCTATGTCATAGTGGATGGTATACTCTTCAAAAGGATTTCAATGGGGTCCTATTAAGATGCATATAGGTAGATCAGTTCAATAGGATTTTGGAGGAATTCCATTATGACTCTTCACGTGGCCATTTTTGTACATGGACTACTGATGCAAAGATCATGAGGGCTGGTTTTTATTGGCCAGTCTTGTTCAATGTTGCTAACAAATGGGTGAGAAATTGCAAGAGTTGTGCTTTCTTTTTTGGAAAGCAAAGGTTGGCTACCCTCCCTCTTCATCCTATTCAAGTTGATCAACCATTCATACAACGGTTTTTGGATTTTATCAGAATGATAAATCCACCATCAAGTGATAGTCATAAATGGATTTTGATAGCCACTAACTACTTCACTAGGTGGACAAAGGTAGTTTCCTTGAAGGATGCGACTGATGCTTTAGTTTTGGAATTCCTTGATAGAATTGTTAAAGATTTGTAACTCCTACCATCATTTCAGATAATACCAAAGATTTTACTAGTGCTCACATCCTTGATTGGGAAATTAGGCATGGAATTTACTTGAAGACCTCATCTAATTATTACCCTCAAGGTAATGGCCTGGCTGAGTCTTCAAATAAAAATCTCATTAGGATTATCAAGAGAACCATTGAGGAAAATCAAAGAGTCTATCATGACAAACTACATACAACCCTTTGGGAAAATAGAATTACTCCTAAAAAAGAAATTGATAACTCTCCTTTCATGTTAGTTTATGGAAGGGAGGTAAGGTTACCATTATCATTGGAATTTCCTTCTCTTGAGTTGGCGTACCAACTAGTGTTAGAAGGAAATGATGTTATGACAGTAAGGTTGGCTGAGATTTTGGAATTGGAGGAGATAAGAAACACATATATGCAAGTCATAGAGACACATAAAGCGTAGGTCAAAATAAATTTTGATAAAAAATAAGTTCATAGAGTGTTCCAAGAGGGAGATCTAGTGTTGAAATGGGATGCAGACAAAGCCAAAGCTAGAAGAAATTCCAAATTTGATGTTGTTTGGAGTGGTTCATACGTCATCACTAGTTGAAAGGAGGATAATGCATTCCATCTTTCTAGGTTGGATGGTAAGGTTCTTTTAATTTCAGTCAATGGGATTCATATCAAACCTTACTTTTGATGACTTTTGATTTTCATGTACATATTATAAATATATTTCTTTCCATGAAGTCCTTTTGCACACCCTACATTTTCCTTAAGGGAATGCATGTTCTATATTTCTTTCTTTTCTCTAAGTGTAGGCTTGCACATGTTTTGTTTTTCCCTTGGGAGGCCTAGTTTTATAAATCCCCTTCATGACTCTGTGCTCAATAGACTATTAACACCCTTGGATTCCATGATTAGTAAGCATTCATCCCATAGAAATTTCCATAAATGTTGACATTTCTTGCCACCCTTTGATGACCCATCATTGATAACTGATCTGAGAGATCTCACATGGTTCACCTTGCATAAGTCTCCCTTGAAAAACCTTAGATTTGGTTGTGTTGTGGTTTTGAACCTTCGAGTTGTCACTTGGTTTCTTCCATGCATCCCTTTTTTATCGCCCTCGATCTCCTTATTCTTCTCCCTTTCCTTCCATTTCTCCCTTTGGAATTTTGAGTTTCACCCATCAAGCTTAACCCTTTCCCTCTACCCCCTATCCTTCCTTTTGAAAATCAACTAAAATGTGATCTTTCGAGGGTCGAAGTTTGGCCTTACCATTTACCTCTTACCTTTGTTATGGTAGGAGGTAAGCCCTCCATCCAACCCCTGATCCCCGATGTACTTCTAGAAAAAATAACTAAGTGTTTTTTTTTTTAGTGTTTGGGATCAGTCTTCCCCTTTACCCTTTACCTCTATTTCTAGTATGGTGTAAGGCATGCTCTCAATGGACGGCGCCCAAAATTCCTTCTCGAGGTCTTTTAAAAAGAAAATTGACTAAGTGTTGGTTTCTCGGGGATCAGACATTAGGCTTCCCCTTTACCTCTTACCATTTGTTATGGTAAGAGGTAAGCCCTCCTCCCAAACCCTAATGTCTGATGGCTTCTTTCAGTCATCAGTGTTTGCTCATCCCTCTTCCCTCTTCTTTGTAGTAAGAAGTAAGCCCTCCACCTAACCCCCAACATGTAGTAGCCTTCAAACCTCACAGTTTCATTCTCCCTTCTTCCAATCTTCGACATGCAGTTAGATGTAGGCACGAATCCTGACCCCTGATGGGTTCTAGTGTTCATGGTTCTCTACTCCAGACTTATTTTATTCAGCAAGAGGTATGGGGTACCTTTGATGCCCAACCTATGATATTGATAGAGGAAATTTTGTGGGGGTTTGAGTGATTTCATTTAAAATCTTAGAAAGGGTTTCATTTTAGGTCGGATTCCCCAACATTCCCTATTTTGACATTTTTCATAATGGCACTATTAATACCCGAGCGAACTTCTCACCTTCCTATTTTATTTTTGAGGCTTAAGGACAACATCTATTACATTTTTTGATGAGTTTGGTTGATTTCATGGGTACCGATGCCCATTTATTGCTAATTATTGTCCTTCCTTTCTTGCAACATGTCTAAATTGCTAGATTTATGAAGGCATTTTTAGAATTTTGGACAAATTTATTGTAGAGGTATAGCATGCAAGTATTGGTACATCCAAGGCTCATACTTTAGCATGGTTTTCATGAATAAGTCACCTTAACTCTAATCTAGATAGATTTCTACCAGTTGCTAATCCTGGTTGGGTTAGGGTTTGAGTTACATTCATCCAAGTTATGCTTGATCTATAAAAGAAACATTTTTATTCTTTTTAGGGGGTTCTTCTTTTGGGCTCCTTTCAAAGTTTTCTTTTGCAAACATTGTATATCTACATTTTTCCATTGTAAAGTCTAGTTTTATACCTTATATTAATATAATCTACCTATTGTCATAGCTATTTTTTGCATGTTTGAGTAAAAATTCTCATCTTCATGTCTGAATGTGTGTTTTAGTTGAATTGTTAATGTATTGAGCAATTTGAAGCAAAGAAGAAACAAATTTCCATCTGGCTACAACTTATCACCTTCATTTCCATTTTATGTTCTCTTTTTATCCCTTTTCCTTATGAGTTATTAGAGTAGAGTAGTAATAGGTTTTCATGTGCTAGGTTAGACCAACACATTTACATTTAGATTAGAAGGGGGAGACTCAAACTCATTCATGCAAGGTCCCTCACCTTGAGGTTGTTTCCATTGTGTCATTAGAACACTAAACTCCTTGTTCAGTAGGGTGCAATTTTATGTGACAACAGTTTCCTCTTGATATTTGTATGAAATATTCTATTTGTTCTCTTTGTAATGTCTAGGTAATCTTAAAGGTTTAGTAGTGAAAAATAATTATGAGAGAATCCATCATTTATAAGAATTATTCTATAATCCTCTCAATATAATTTCCTTAGATACCTACATTATAATATTCCCAAGTTCTCTTCCAATTTATACCAATCTTCCTTAGCCGTATTCCAAACTTCTTTATCACCCTTATATTTAGATATGTTTATAAAATCCTTTATAAAACAAGAAAAAAAATCAGCCATCTCCTTTTTCCTTCCATATGAATTCACACACCACTTTCATTAGAACAACCTCCAATGGTTTATATCTTCAATTAACTAAAATATAAACATACCATATCATTTCTATACCTTAGGACCTTCACACACAATAATATTTTATATGGATTACTTGAGATTGAAAATACCATCAAAAGGACTAGTTGAGGTAGGCTTCTATACATATAAATAGTTTCTTCTTGTTCCCTAGATTAAATCTAGGTATATAATGATCCAAGATATATACTAGAAATCTAGTAGTATATTTGGAATATATAAATCATAGAGAATATTTAAATATTTTTTGAGTTTTAATAGGAAATAGTTATAATTATTGATACAATCAAGATTATGAATCCCCGAAATTCACAAATCAAACTTCAAATTCACAACCATTACCATTTAAATTGACAACTTTAGATGTCAATTAAATATAATCCAAACAAACTTAAACACAATTCAAAAAATAATTTCATAATCGTATTTATTCTTGATGGTTACAATTCACAATTACAAATTTTGGTTCAAATATCTAAACACTCCCAAAATTCTATTCTTCCTCATTGCTGATCCAAACCTGCCTGTTTGTAGATTAAAAATGTTATTCAAATGGTTGCAGCTGCCACTATTATTCCTTTGTAGCCTCTCTATAATCTTTGTGCAACCCCTTAATATTTTTTTCAACGTCCCTTCTCTGGCTTTTTTTTTTAAAATATGCACTTATATTATTATTTTTCCTGCAACTCTCCTTTTCTCCAACTACCCAATCCCTATATCTTCCATTTCTATCACGTAGTTGTTGCTTTTTTTTAATTTTATTTATTTAATTTTTTTTCTATTCTTTCCTCTCCCACATGACCCATGGCTTCTTGGTCTTTTGGTTTTTCTCATACATCATTATTGTCTTCCA
Organism: Sequoiadendron giganteum; assembly: GCA_007115665.2. Lineage (NCBI taxonomy): Eukaryota > Viridiplantae > Streptophyta > Pinopsida > Cupressales > Cupressaceae > Sequoiadendron > Sequoiadendron giganteum. Next base: position 226,167,339 of record CM021108.1, on the reverse strand, counting down.
AAAATGACATGGTCTTTAATTTGATTAAATATTTCAAATAAAAGGCTCTTGTTGCTGGAAAGACATCAAAATAATAAATTTCAATCAGAATTATACCTTATAGAGCTGGAAAACTTCAATTGTGCCACTAAGATGGGTATAAAGGCTGAAAACCAACTTTGGTCATAACGTTTTACCCAAAGCTCAAAACTTCACAAAAACATACAAGAATGAGGATCTAAACATTTCTAAGACCTCCTCCAAAGCATTTGATCTCAAGTTCTATAGAACTCCAAAAATAATTTTCCCATATATCGCCAGCTGAGAAGAAAGAAAATTGAATTTTTCCAAATTGTAGAGAATCTGGTTATGAAACCTTCACCAATATGAGAAAAATACATCCTTTAATGTCTCGATAAAAGGAATTACGAACAATCATCATATATTTTAAGTAACAATTATTTTTGTGTGATGTTGATTGTGTGTTCACCCTGCATCAATTACATATTTGTATTTTATCTAGAAAAATTATAAATTATAGAATAATCTTACCATAGTTTTCTCTTTTGGAACTAGACCACTACTAGGAATTTCTAGTGTGAATCAAGTGCCCAAATCCAAGACTACTTTTTGAAATATAGAGCTTAGCTATAACTCTAGTTTTTAAATAGAATCTATTTCTACATATAAAGTCTAATACAACGCACTAGTGTAATTTTATTTACTCTAGCATTGAGGTCTTGGTAATTTATATTATGTAGGTCATAGAATGTTCAAACTTAGTACAAATTTTTCTCTTTTTGTCTTATGCAAGACAAACTAGTAATGTTGAACCTCTAATAGTCATACCTAGGATGAAAAACATCTTTCTAATCTTTATATTTTCATAGTTTACATTATTTCATTTCCTTTCTCTTGAACACTATGTGAATAAAGTCATAAACCTGAAATTTATTTGTGTTTCTATCATAAAGTAGATGAATATGATATTTGCATTGAATTGGTAGTGTATGAAACAAATCATCTTAGGTTATTCTAAAATAGTATGTAATGTTTAAGAATTAATGAATTTCTCATGGAAAATTAAAATTGGGAACTTACAAGTCTTCCACTAAAATTGAAGGTTGTTATATTAAAATGGATACATAAGTAGAATCATAGGTTAGATGGATCAACAAAAAAATATAAATATCAATTGGTCGAAAAAGGGTTTACTTAAAGGACTTGATTATTTTAATAATTTTTCATTTGCAATGAAATGAATTTCATAGAGTTTTTCTACCTATTAAATCAACAATATACTTTCATCGACACTAATTATATTTGAAAACATAATTTTTAAATGGGTTGTTAAGATATGATTTCTATATGGAACAACAATAAAAATGTACACAACAAAGAGGGGATCAATTAGAATGTAGATTGAAGAGGAAATTGTTCAATTTCAAGAAATCCTCTAGAGAATTTTATGAAAGGTGTGATGTTTTTTAAATAATAATGGGTAACGTAGTTTTCGTGTGCTAATTAAAATTTACATAATAATCATATTGGTTAGTTAATTATATTTGTATCATTATATGTTAATAATGATATTCATATGACCAATGATATGAAATTGTTAGATTTATTTAAATTTAAATTGTGTAATGAATTTAAGATGAGTAGATATGGGGATACTCATTATTTATTAGATATTGAAATTGTAAAGCACATGTAGAAGAAACAAAATATGTGAAGGGGAAGGTACATTGATAATGTCCTCAAAAGATTTAAGATGACACCAAGTCAATGGGTACTCCAATATAAGTTGATAAACATAAATCACTCAAAAAAAATTAAAGACATAACAAGAGGAAGATTACATGAAATCAATTCCTTATTAAATTTTTGTGAGAAGTCCTTTGTATGAAATAGTTAGAAATAGACCCAACATGACACATGCAATAAACATTATATGCCAATTTTAAAGTAATCCAATATTAGAACATTGTGTAATAATAACAACATATGTCCTACAGTTAGAAGGAATAATTAAGCTCAGGTTAACAAACTAAGTGAGTGTTTATTGTAACACAGATTAGGTAGTATATGTAAATGATCATAGATCAACATTAGGTTACTATTTTATTTTGAGTGGTGGGGCAGTCTTTTTATGAGTAATAGACAACCAGCAATTTCACTTTCTAGTACTAAAGCAATCTAAATATCAGTTTCTCAAGTTGTGAACAAATTAATTTGGTTAAAGAAACTATTGAAAAAAAAATTGAGCTATAATTCTATTTTTTTAGTTAAAGTTGCAAGTAACTCAAAATTTCATATTAAAGAATGAAATAGGTTGAAGTGGAAGATTATATATTTTTTAAAAGACCCAATATAACACGTGCAATAAGCATTATATGCCAATTTTAAAGTAAGTCAATACTAGAACATTAGGTAATAGTAATGAGATTTTTTTATATTTGCAAGGAATAATTAAGCTTGAGTTTAAATTAAGTGGGAGTCTTGAAAAATACTAGAACTTATAAAATATTGTAAAATAGATTAGGTAGTATATGTAAATAATCATAGATCAACATCAAACCACTATTTTATTTTGAGTGTGGGGTACTTTCTTGGATGAGTAAGAGATAACCAACAATTTTTCTTTTTAGTACTAAAGCAAACTAAACATCAATTTCTCAAGTTGTGAATGAATTAATTTGATTAAAGAAACTACTAAAAAAATTGAGCTTACTTAGATCCTACTCAATCTATAATTCTAAATTGTTATAGTCAAAGTTACAAAGAACTCAAAATTCATAGTAGAATGAAATGAGTTATTTACTTCATGAACAAATCAAGAAGAACACAATAAAGATGAACTACAATACAACAAAGATAATGATAATAGTTGTATCGACAAAAATATTGCTAAAAGGCAAGTTTGAAAATTTGAGGAGAGAATATAATCTTCAATAAATCAACTAATAAATATTTGTTTGAGTAAGAGGATTAAAAGCAAATTTAGTTAAAGTTTTCTTGTGACATAAAGTATGCAATTAGACTTAGAAAAGTAATTGCACTAAGCAAATGCAATTATTATTACAAAGTCAGTGTATATAAATGAATAAAATATGCATGGAACCATGCATAGTTTTTTAGAATAATTTATTAATTACTAATTTTTTTTACGTAAAATCACAATTTATCCAATTTATATATAAACATATTAAATGAAAAAATAAATTAAAATAAAACAATTTTGAACAGTGTTTTATTTATTTTAAATATGTATATGTTCACAATATGTGTGCATTCAATTGTAAATTGACTAAATAATTTCAACTTGAACATGTTCAATGGTAGCAACAGCCCTGATCATACACATCATCAAAACTCTTATGTAATTGGTTGGTTATGTAAGCCCTCCATCTCGCTCCCTCCCTCCCCCACTTCCTCCCCCCCTCTCCCCCTTCCTCCCTGCACCTCCCTCTCCCTCTCTCTCCCTCCCTCTCTATATACTGAAGTTGCTTAAAACATTATATTCCTTGTGCATCTTCTGAAACTTTGGTATAGTCATCATAATATGCACCACTGAGATAATTCTTTTACAGCTTAGTTTAATGGGTATCGTTCTAACAGTCACATTTCTTTCCCTCCATAGTAGTAGTAGTTCGATTGATGGTCTGATTAGGATCTAGGCTAATTGCATTTGAATGCTTAATGTTTACAAATCGAGGAAATCCAAATTACATAAACAAAATTAACACATCAACATGTGAATTAAGCGGAAATACAATTCATGCATACATTATTAAAATTATGCATTAAAAACTGAAGGTGAAAAGAACGAAATTGAGAAGGAAGAAGAGAGAGAGTGCAAACGATTTGATAATGTAGTTCGTCACAAACATGACTACGTCTCCGGGTCTGCTCCAATAGAGTGAGACCGATCTGATTAATCTCCAAAAAATCAGTTACAAATGCAGCAAGAGCACTTCGACAGCATGACAATACTCCAACTTACAAAAGACTCAAAATAATCTCCTTAGAAAATCTCCCTATTTCTCTGATTCACAACTTCACCGAAAATTCTTCAAAAATTACTTATACTCACACCCCCCATTCTACCCTTTTTATACAAAAAAATTACTCAAATTGGTTCATAACCAATTGATTTTCAAAACCTCCCAATATCCCCTTTACATAGAAAATATTATTTGAAAATCCCCCCTTATTTACATAGGGATATCCTCCCGTTAAAACAACCCATCCAATTTTACATAAAATCTTCACGGATGGCCTCTTGTAATTTTATTCCATAATTCGTTTCAGGATTTATTAGGAGATCTTAATAATTCACCTTTGAATATAAACGGGCTTGATTTTGTTAAGGATTTAATCCTTAATTATAGGGGGTGAATTGGTTGGAAATTTGTTTTTTTTCTTTAAAAATAATGTTTAAGTTCCCCTTAAAAAGGGGATCTCCCAACCACATGTATTTTTAAATATTAAAGGGGTTTTATCCCATTTAAATAGGGGTAAATTTGTTTTGTTTTAAATTAAGACCCCACCTACTTTTTCTCACATAGGCCTTAAATTAAGGCTTTTAAATGGGAGGAGTGGTAGGCTTTTATATATTTCTATTTTTTTTTAAATAAAGCCATGTCCAACAAATTGCCGCCACATGTAATTTCGGGAAGCCACCATGTGTCACCTCATGATTCATCCATGACAGCATGATGACGTCATGCTGACGTCATCATTGTACCTTCAAGTCAACTGAGCTTTGACCTTCCATATCTAGCACATACGAGCTCCGATTTGCGTAAAACAAACACTGTCGAAAAACTCTTGCCGAGCTCTTCGCGTTGACATAAATTTTGACCACTTTTGGTGACATCAAATTTTGACCTTTTTTCTTGCCTTGGGCCCTGAGTTGACCAATTGTTGACTGAACTTTGACCGGCAATAACTTGGGCTTCGTAGCTCTATTTGACTCCATTCAAGTTGCATTGGAATCAGGACATCGAGCTCTTTCTAATGGTGCTAAAATCTCGAGTATTGGAGACACTTCAATTTTCGGTGAAAATATCCCCCGGATCAATTGAACTATGCAACTATACTCTAGAGTGGCAGTGAACTCTAAAAAAATGCATTAGAATACCTCTTCTCTCATGCACAGATCTCCATTTTCAAATAAAATCATTTTATCATCATATAAAAAAAAGGCCGAATGATTCTTAAAACAACTTTTGTGGGTATTGTGTGTGGGTGTTGACTTCAATATACAAATAAACCGGTTACTGTTAATGAGAATCATCTCACTATCAAAATCCCTTAGAATACATGGTATTCCTTTACACTATCATTCTCCCACGGAGCAAATGTCCTTGTTTACGGTGGTCGACTTGGGGTCTACATTTAGGTGTCGGTCAAATATATTCCTTTTCTTTTGTGGAGGAATTGTGTGTTGAAACGACAGGTGTATTGGGAAGGCAAAAGGACAAATTGCAGGGGTGTTTGAGAAAGTGGTTAACATAATGTTCGAAAGGGACTGGGAGTGATGCGTTACCAGAGATTGCACGTTTTGGAGGAATAATTTGCAGAGAGTGGTAACCATGTAGAAGATGGGAAAACTCTTTTACAGATTCTTAGCCTGGCTTTTCAGTCTACCCTGGCCTACGCTGCCTTTTAATAATGGCCATGTGTAAAATATTTTACTATAATTCAAATAATTGTGATGTCGGTCTTTTGGATGGTGGCCCAGTCGATGGCTGTTCTACAAATACTGTGGTGGGTTTATTGGATTTCCTTTCACATCGACATGATCACTTTGATATGTCTCATGTCATAAGTGGTGAATGGTCTATTTTTTACATATAGATGTGGGTGATAGTGATGTCAAAATTATGGCAAATGGTTGTCTTTTTGGTTGGAGGATAAACATTCAAATAATCTTTGTAGTTTGCAGATGTCGGATATGTGTATCATTGAAGGATTGATGGGTATCTATTCTATTAAAGATGTATACAACTTTAACTTGGTTTTTCATTTATGGTGTCAGACTTTTGAACTTGCAAGAGTAGTCATTTAGTAGGATCCTTTTAGGACAAACATTCTCATCAATAGATAAACAACCACTCGAAGTTATCCCCTTTCTAATCAACTCATCTACTAATGTATTAATTTAATCTAAATAAAAGTATATATGGGTCACTGAGCTAGACATTGTCTTGGTGTACTTATATTCTTTAATGAGACAAACATTATCACCAATAGATACACCACCACTTGAAATTGTTTCTCTTATATAAATCATATAATCATGAATTCATTATAAATTAAAAAATATATATTTCAATCACGAAACTATATATTATCTTCTTGTACTCATTTTTTAAAATTTATTTATTTATCTTATGCATACATAATCTAAATGTTCCTTAAATTTCAAATTTACACTTCTATATAATAGAATGTTTAATCTTTGAGCTTAAATTTTATGGAGTTGTATATATCCATTTAATTTATAAAAAGGAAATAAAAAGTAACCTTTCATATAATCTAGGGTAAAACAATAAAATCAACAAAATTAAGCAACTAACTCTAGGGTAATTAGTTGAGGCTGATAATTGATTTGAAATAACTAATTCTTAGTAGAAAAAGAGGCATTAATAATTAAATTCTTGCATGTCTTGAAGAATTTTTGTTTTTAAATAGTGCCCTATGATCCAAACCTATACTTTGGAATCAAATCTAAGACAAGTACTTGTTGACACTTTGTGCCACCCTTGCTTTTCCATTGTTGATAACTGATTTGGGTTAGTTGCGCTTTTGTGCTTTGGTCTCTCTTTGCTTTTCCTTTAGTAATGTACCCAAGTTCAAATCCAAAAAATGAATGTCTTAGAAATATTTGAGCTTGTAATCTTGTATTTAGAAGCCAAATGGGTACTTGTATTCCAAAAATCAAAGAAATTATGAGAAAAATTGACAAAGTTATGCTCTTAGGGGTTTTCTCCTTCCAATTGGACAGGTTGGGTTCAAATTGTTTCTCTTGCACAAATACACTTTCAATGGATTTTCCTACAAAGTGCAATTCAAGTAGTTTTTCCATAAGGCAAATAGGAGTCTAAAAATTAACAAAATGTTTCTTTGTGGGAAGATGAAGTCCATCTTCCCGAATGGTTCATACAAGAGTAAAGGCTTGTAAGGTTACGTTTGTGGAGTTTTCCATCTACCATACATCTTTCAAGGCGTGGATGCTAATGAATTTCCTTTAAGTGCAAATGACATTGTTTCTTTTGCTAGGAGGAAAAATACAAAATTGACTAAGTGTTTCTTTGTAAAAAGTTGGAGACCAACTTTTCACATCTAGATGAAGTCACCTTTTCTATAATGGCCCTGATTGGACCCAATTTCCCATTGATCCTTTTTGATATTTGAAAATTTGATAATTATGGTTTTGTGAGAAGATGGAGGCCATCTTCCTACATAGTACATTTGGAAGGTCAAATATTGTAGGATGTTTTTGTAGATTTCTTCAAGTGAACAATTTTAAATTAAAATGCAAATGTAGATCAAAATATCACATGGCGAATGGAGCCTAATTTTTTGCAGGACCCTATTGGGGCTCAAAAATAATTAAGTATAACTTTGTAGGAGTATTTTTAGGTCATCTTCCCACATTTTTGATGGGGGGCAAGTCTTCACAAGTGGATGGTTTGTGAGAGTTTCCAAGTGAAGCCAACCAAATCTAAAGTTATTGATGTCAATAGAATTTTTTCTTGGGTCCAATAAAGATCTATATTTACATTTTCTAGGAATTTTATGCCCATGTGGATTTGTAGCTTTTTCTATTTGAACCAGATACCATTTAGTGGGTGCAGTTGCTAGTTATTTTTCCACATGGGTTCGATGGGGGTCAAATTTTTGTATAGTGACAAAAGTGCCAAGGATCAAGTTTCAAATTCTAAAGTAAATTGGATGAAGCTCATTGACCCATACCCAGATGGAGGGAGGATTCTTGCAACCAAACTAATTGCACCTCAACCTACAAAAGCATCAAAATGATAAAAAAAATCATAATGCTAAAAAGACTTTTTCAGCTACCAGTTTTGATCCAAGTGATGTTGGAACTCACATTTCAATACAATTTTAGGGAAAATGCAGCACCCATGCTTCTTTATTTGTGTATATGTCCATTTTGACATTCTTATCCCCAAATAATTATTTCTTTTTAATTTTTAAATATTTCTCTACAATTCTTCAATGCTCACCTACACATGTACAATTCTCCAGGTGACTTGGTGGCTAGGGTTTTTGTGTGCTTGCCACATCTCATTCATCCTTGGTTTCCTCTTTTTGAATAAAATTCAATTGCTTTCCTTATTTTAAAGGTTTTTTTTCTCCATGAGAGCATTGCATCTTTGAAACTCTTCATTTGTAAAATAGGCTCCATGCCTCTAATTGAAGAAAGACTACGATTTTCACCTCTTCTCATTTCTTGCACTTTGTGTGAATATTATTTAACTTTGTGTTCGAAGGATATTTCGTTATAGATATTATGTATATTTTTGTTAAATATATTTGTAGGTGTTGAATGTGGATATGTCTTTCCCTTCTTCTCTTGTCAAATCTTAACCTCCATACCCACCTCTAGGAGATGATAAAATAGAAATCTATGATATTTTCCATGGTAGTTTATTCTTTTAAACACCTAGAATACTAAGAGGGGGGTGAATTAGTATTCTATTAAACCATTTAGTCATAATCAAACCAATTATCAAAACATATTTAATTGTAACTATGAATGAGGACATGAAGGAAATCGTGCAACACCACACAACACATGAACACCAAGATTTTTACATGAAAAACCTAAAAAAGGAAAAACCATGGTGAGGATTAACTCACAATATATTATAATCAATTATTAGATATTATAGGGCTCACTACTATGACTCATTGTCCTTATAAGGCTCACAACCTAAAAATAGGTACAAGACAAAAGTGGCTGCACAACCAAGGTGTGAACTAATGTAAGATGCACCTTCAATGAAGTTCTTATAAAAAATGCTGCTATGCTCAAAAATTTCTCAACATACACAACAATTCTTCCCTTATTCTGATTTCACACATACAAATTCACAAGTTCGCACAATATCAGGTTTCACACACACCATTCACTTCCCTCTTTCTCTCTTTTTTTGCAACTCAATACTATTCCACATATATACCCTATTACATACACATACATCAATTAGATCAACCTAATTATATGTAGCCCCATTTTAATTAAAAAAAACTTTGTCCACTTCATACTTGAAAACATAACTTCTTCGCGCTCAAAAAAAAGTATGAAACATAGATTTAGGTTGGAATGGATCTAAAATAGATCCCCTTAACATACACAATACATATTAATCTTCATAGCACAATTTCCAGTATAAGGTCGACCAGGGATTATATTTAATCAAAAAATGAGCTGATCTATCCAACATTGATCATCCATATAATTGTATAAGCAATCACCATCTAGAATTTATGTAGTATTGACATCTATAAACCATCTCCCAAAATTGTAGAGTCTGAAACCAAACACTGAAGGAATGTTGACCAAAAAACGCATATCATCTTGCATAGTCTAAGCCAAAACACTATATGTTGATCTACTATCATTTGTAACTTTCAGCATGATCAACAAAAATCACTAAAATTTAGTAGTCTCAAACACCATACTATAATCACATAAGTTGATCTTCTAATATGAGTAGATCTAGACCAAATTAGCGGATCAAGATGTCATCAAAACTATTTACCAAATTCGACAAATAACTGTCAACAAACAATGTTGGCATCAATGAAAACACATCAAAGTGTCCCTTCATTCTTTCAACAATCTCCCCCTTTGTCATTACTGACAACATGTGCCAAATATGAATCTCAAAAATTCAACTTCTCAAAAAATTTTCAAACACTTCTCTTCCAAACACAATATCTAAACTTCTCTAGACTTCTCCAAAAATTTCTAGGCTTCTTCAACTTCTCCCCCTTTGACATCAAGGAAAAAGGGTGTCCCATAGGGACACAAAAAGATAACTACAATAAAATGACTAGCTCCCCCTTAGGGAGTTAACCCCAAAATTACATCTGATCATATGCACATGAAAGAAAAACTAAAATCAACCAAAAAAAGATATACATGGTGAAATATGTTCACTTCAAGTTCCTTTAGAATGACTTCCCAAGTAGATTTCCCTTCATCCCAACTCTTTTTAGGTGTAACAAGAACCTTGTGCATTAATTCCAACTCCACCAAACTCTCCTCTCCCTCTTCTGTAGTAGTCGGATAAGGATTTATCCTATCAAGTTTTTTAGCTTTAGTGAGAGAACTTCAAATTAATATATGCTTGTAATTTACCAGGTCTCTAGGCTATCTGAATCACCTTATAACATCCTCTTTTTGTCTTTTTTAGGGTGAGAAACTTGTTTTTTAAGTCTGAATTGGTATCCCATTGGCATAGTGTCTATCTTTTATGAGATCATAAGTTCTAGAGGCATTAGTTAACTGTGAATCTATTGATTCCATTAGGTCCTTAATTCCTCGAGTGGCATCTGACCATCTCATGCAATACAGGAATAATTTATGAGCCTCATCTTCATATTTCTTTACTTCTTCCAAGAATTTCATCACCTTACTATGTGCAATTGCACATCTATCTCAAATATCAAGCAATATTTTCTCCAAAATTTTTGACTTAGCTTCTTTTGTAGTCTTCTCCTTTAGGCTAGAAGTATATTCCCTGAATGAATCAACTAGAAATTTAAAATTCTTAATAGTTGTTAGAGAATCACCAATAGTTGTATCGGGTGTTGCATCCTGTAAAAATTTGATAGCATCATTGATTATCTTAGTCCCCTTTTATCATTTTGATGAGTTTCTATAATTTCCTTTCTACCAAAGGCAATAAAAGTATCTCCAATCTCCACTCTCTAAATAGGTGAAATCTTGTTCAGATCAACGTAGCCTTCTTGTGATGAGAGCTAAACCCATTGGGGAGGAATGACTGGTGGAGTCCTTATTTGTCTTGTCAGATGGCCCTTGATAGTGTTAATGGAGGATTCTCTAAGTGACTTTGTTGGATCTATGGTCTTCTGGGATTCTTCTTGATTTCTTTCAAATGTAGATTATTCTTCTTTCTCTTTTCTTCTTCTTCTTTTCTAGAGGTGTTTTCCTTTTTCCTATCTTTATTTTCATCATCCTTCTTATCATTGTTCTTTTCATCTTTACATTCTTCTTCTTTTCCATTTTTATTTTCACCTTCATTTTTGATATCCTCATTTTGTTTGTCTTGTTGATCTTCAACATTATTATTGACATCATTCTTATTTTGATCTTCATTATTTTCTCTAACTGTTTTCTCAATATCTTTCAGAGGAGTAGATATTCCTAGAGGAGCATGTATATCATCAACCGTATTCCCTAAAAGATCCAAATGTGTAGACTCTTTTGCAGAATAAATATTTACCTCTTCTACTACCACTTCTTGAAAGGCAGGTGAATTAGATATGGGAGGAATATTTTCCTCTGCATCAATAGCTTTATCTTTACCAAGCTTCTTGACTTGAGTTGTATCGAATGAAAAACCAGCAATCATATCATATTTTTGTGCCATTTATTTCATTGTATCAAAAGTTCCTAGTTTCAACTTTTCTATGCTATCATTTTTTCTGGCCACAAGAATGGAAATTCTTTGCTTTACCCTAAACTGCTTTGTGTATGCTTCTAGTAGGGTGGAATTATCATCCTTAGACAACAAGGATCCAATCTTATTCAAAGCTTCATATTTGATCTTGTCTTCTGCTTTAACAACTTTATCTCTTATTTTCACCAGAGATTTCCATACAACATCACTTACCTTCTCCTTCATGTTTTCAATATTTGCATCCAAAATGATCATATACTTAATAATAGCATCTATAATAGTTTTCTTGTCTTCTTCATTAGATTCATCATAGAATTTGGAAGTGGCTTCTAATAAGCCATCATAGATAGCATATTGTTAACCAAAGGTTCCAACTTTAAAGGTGAACAAGCTCTTACGTGAGGAGTCTTTGACTTCTTCTTTATCTTTGATGTGCTTTCATCTATTTTATTTTCCTCTTTCTTCTTGCACATATGAATTTTGAAGGCTTCTTTCTCCTTTTCCATCTCCTCTTCTTCAAACGAATCCACAATATTGAATATGGCCCTTTTTGATTAAGTACTAACCTCTTGTGAGGCACCTTCACCATTGGTGGAAACATTGCTTCTTCTCTTTCTTTTCAATTGTTCTTATTCCTCTAAGCCGAGTTCAATTTCTTCTTCCAAAACATCACTTAGGTTTTGGTTTCTAGATGCTTTTTGTTTCTTTCTTCTTTTGGAGGTAACTGGGGGTGATATCAGAGGTACATTTTTCCTCTTTGAGGTTCGGGTGCTAGGTCTAAAGGGTGTAGATACATCAACTATAGTCAGAGCATTGAGCTCCACCTTCTTCCCTTTGACAGTAGTTGTGGTAGTAGGTTTTGGCAATGCAAAGGTAGGAGTGGAAGCTGATCTTCTTGATCCATGTGGTCCAGAGGACTCACCAACTGTCTTGGCTGACCTTTATGTTGCAACTTCCCTTGATCTATCAACTTCTTCTTTCAAGAGGCCATACCTTGCAAATATTTTCTCAACTTTTTTTTTACCCTTTTGGTTCTAGCAGGTGCTGAAGGCGCCAAGTATACTTCAATATATTTCTCCTCATATGTGTCATATCTAGGTAGAGATGGGTCCTTAGGGATACTTAACAACATTTCAATATATCTCTTAGCCTCTTTCTTATCAATATCATATCCCACGGGTTCAATCCATATCATTCTAGGTTCTACCACCTCTATTATACATTCAATAGTGGATACAAGAAAGGTTATGTCATTTGCATACTTCTCCACTAAAATCTTAGGAATTATTTCTTTCTCATACATGTTCCTTTAGAATATAGAGAAAAATGTAGTTAATGCATCAACCTGTGCATTGTAGTCTCCAATGTTGTGTAAATAGTAAAATTCCTGGTGTGCTACCAGTCTTGTTTTATCCCATACAATGTTTTTACTTTTGGGTAGCTCTCTCATAAAGTAGAAAATAAAGAAAAAAATCAGTGTTACATACTTGAAAGCATATTTCTTTGTTTCGGTCTAATGCAAGTTCTCCAAAATTTATTGCCAAAGAAACTCACACAAATCATAATCTTTTCCATTTACTACCATGGCATGAGGAACACATATTGTAGTTGCAAATATTAAGTTATATTTCTTTTAGAAATATATTTTGAGACCAATCATGATAGATGCATACTTCACTACATGATTGATGACAGGTTTAGTTTTTAGTTCTCTCCTATCAAATGTGGCACTAGTTAGCTACATAACTACATCATTCTTCATAGACATCAACATAGGTATGGGTCCAATATCACACAATCTAGTCATAGCCTTAATTGCATCCTTTGAAACCAAATCCAGGCATATCAGTCCACATGTTTTTTTCATACATTCTACTTATGGCTATCTTCACATACTTTTCATTGAAATAACTCCTAAAGCGAGGAGACTAGTTCCAAATGTCTAGCTTCTTTTTCACTAGGTTTGCATATTTTGGTTTCACCAAAAATTTGTCTCTAGTTAACTCATTTCGCCATTGATTCTTCAGAACTTGGTGATCATATTCTTCCAATTTGTAGCATATATAGATACTTGTGTCTTTAGTGGGAAAAACCTTAATTGGGATCTTCGAGAAATGCACCATCAGGTTCATTCCCCAAAAATTTCAAGAAAACATCTTAAAATTTGGTCTAGGTCTTTTAGTAATCTCAACTATGATTAGTGTAGCCATTATAACCTCAATTCTACCTTCAAATTCTTGTAAAATCTCTTCTAATACAAACTCAAAGAATATATAGCAATAAATATATTTTTTGCACTCATCAAGAACTAGGGTTTGAACCAATTTGCTTTGAATCACGTTTAATCACTTGTCAATTCACTCTGTTTTCTTCCAAATGTGATTAAAAATGACTAAATATTTCACTTTATAAATTATCGATCTACCCTAATTTTTTATTTAATGCTTCAAATTCCCAAAAAGCTAGTAAACATTTCATTAAAACACTATAAGCCCTAAAAGGCTCCACAATTATTTTGATTTACATTTTTTCTACCAAAATCTTTTCCAAAAGCTTAAGCATATCATTTTTCACCATATATCTTCATGTGACTACTTGCACCTCATGATTTTAGGGGGTTGTTATATTTTTATGTTATTACTCCCCCTAAGCTTGAGCATGGGCTTAGTTTTTAGAAAAATTATCTAAACCATATGTAAGCACAAATGCATTTGATTCATCCTTGTTCTTAGATTCCTCTTTTTTCTTCCAAATATTCTCCATTTCCTTCTTAACTTCAATAGGAACAAATTTATTCACTGAATTATTCCTTAGTTCCAGGTTAGTTTCCCTTTCATTCTTTCTTTTGCACAATCTTGAAATGTTTACAAGCTTGTTGCAATTGTAGCACATAACATTTTTCTAACCAATCTGAATTCTATTCATTCTTTATCTGCACTGGTTAGCCTTATGTCCAAAGACATTGCATGTATAAAAATAGCCATTGAATGATTAAAAAATTCTAGCAGTATTGAATCTATTCATCATCTAACTTCTACACTTGATGACTCTATGTCCAAATTTCTTGCATGCAAAACATTTTCCAAAAAAGGATCCAACATTATGATTCATTCTACAACCTTATCTCCAAATTTATTCCATGAAAAATAAATACAATTGAAAGTTGGGTACCTTTGAGCATTTGGTTTTCTGATAGGAGGCCTTCCAATATTTCTTCTTTGATTCTTGAACTATCTGCCATTTCCTTGAGTCTGCTTTTGATTGTCAACCTTGTTAGGTGTTTTATTTGTCTTTGAGTTATTCCATTCTTCAAGTCCCAAGCTACCTTTATCCTTAGAAGGTTTCTGAATTGCAATCAATTCATCAAGCATTGTAGTATTTTTTTTGAATTTTTCCTCATGAGCTCTTTCTTTCTCTAGATTAGATCTTAGGTTTACCACTTCTTGTTCAATATTTGTACATTCATCAACCTTATTTTGTGTCTTAGCATTCATACACTCCTCAATTCTCTTTTTTTCTTCCACTTAAACTTTTAGTCTATTGATGACTTCATTTTCCTTCTTTAACTACTCATTGACCTCTCTATGTCTTTCTTTGAACTTCTTGATTTGTTCTCTCAGCTTTTTGATGCATTCATTTGCTTCTCCTAGGATTTCCTTCAAATTTTTGTTGTCATTTTCAACTTTTTCAAGATCTTCAAGAGTAGCTTTAAGTTCTTCTTTTTCAAACATGCAATCATCTTCTTCATATTCAATTAAAAATATTTCTTCTGAAGGAATATGATACTCTTTTTCATCCATTTGTTCAAACTCTAAGATCTTCCTCAAGCTATCAGACTTTTCAAAAGGTACTAGGCTCTAATACTAATTGTTGAATACCCAGAATACTAAGGGTGAGGGTTGAATCAGTATTCTATTAAACCATTTACCCATAATCCAATCAATTATCAAAACGTATATAACTAAAACTATGAATTAGTACATGAAGGAAATCACAACACCACATAACACATGAACACCGAGATTTTTACATGGAAAACCCAAAAAGGGAAAAAAAACAGTGAGGATTAACTCACAATATATTATAACTAGTTATAGGATATTACAGGGCTCACTGCCAAGACTCACAATCCTTATAAGGCTCACAACCTTAAAATAGGTACAAGACAAAAGTAGCTACACAACCAAGGTGTGAACTGATGTAAGATGCACCTTCATTGTGCTGAATTTAGTTTCAATGAAGTTGTGAATACAAAAGACTACTCTTATCAGTAGTCACTCAATATACATAAAAACTATGCCCTTATTCTAATTTCACACACTCCATTCTCTTCCCTCTTTCTCTCTCTTTCTACAACTCAAGACTGTTCCACATATATACCTTGTTACATCTGCATACATCAATTAGGTTGGCCTACTTAGATGTAGCTCCATTTCAATTCAAAAACACTTTGTTGGCTTCATACTTGAAAACAAAACTTCTTTGCCCTCAAAATAAATGTGTGAAACATATATTTAGGTTGGCATAGATCTAAAATAGACCCCCTTAACATTCACAATACATATTAATCTTCATAGCTCACAATTTTAAGCATAAGGTCAGCCAAGGATTAGACTTAATCACAAAATAAGTCTATCTATCCAACATCGATCATCCATATAATTGTATAAGCAATTTCCATCTGTAATATATGTAGTATTGACATTTTTAGACTATCTCCCAAAATTGTAGAGCCTACAACTAAACATTGAAGGAATGTTGACAAAAATACTCATATCATCTTGCATAGTCTAAGCAAGAACATTGCAAGTTGATCTATTATCATTTGTAACTTTCATTCTGATCATACAAAATTGATGAAATCTTGAACATAGATGTATTTTGTAGTCCCAAACACCATGCTATAATTGCATAATCCGATCTTCTAATACGAGCAATTATGGACCAAATTACCGAGTCAAGGTGTCATCAAAATTATTTACTAGATCAGACAAATAACTACCAAAAAACAACGTTGGCATCAATGACAACACATCAAAGGGTTCCATCTTCATTCTTTCAACATATTCATTTCCCTATGTTGTAGTGGGTAGAAATAATGTTTTTAATCTAAGTGGATCACTACCCTTTCCTTTTTGTGCATTCCTTCTTACCCTTTTCCCTAGAGAATCAGTAGAATAGGATTAATTGTAGGTTATGTAGCATTACATTTTTCTAAAACACTTGCATCTAGATTAGAAAGGAAATAGGCTTCTCTAGAGGTTTATCTCATCTATAAGGCCTCACATCTTGAGATCATTCTCATGTTTCAATAGAATTTTGAACCACTAGTTTAGTAGGGTGTGGTTCTAATTGATAACAATTGATGGATCTATTGTGATGAGATTTATCTCATCCTATTGATATTTTAGTGTAGTATTTATAATTACAGTTTTTTAGGACATCAAAAGGAACCAAGGGAATTTGTAGATTTTAACATATTAATGAATTTACTATATGTTCTCTTTTCTTTGGTTGAGTAGATTTGACTACTTTATTATTATAAAATTTTAATTTTTCTACTTAGCACATCCTTCCATGCTATTCCCATGGCCATCCCAAAAAATCATGCATTTTCCACTTTTAATTGTGGTAACCCTCTTATCCTTATCCAATGGGATGATATACAGTAACTACTGAAATCATTCTACTACTCCCATAGGGAATATCCAAGATGTTGCAAACATCTTCTCTGTCCATAATATCACAGAGGAAAATAGAGTTGTTAGGCTCTAGCAGCTTCCTTGAAAGGAAAATAAGTTTAGTGGTATAGGGGTTTGTATCCAAATTCTATTCATGATTGGGGCAAGCTAGGAGACAAACATTACAAACAATTTTGTAGTGTCTAAACTAATGTATTATAAACTTGGTAGAAGCTACACAATTAAGAGGTATAGTTGGCTGAATAGTCCACTCAACACTACAAAGAATGCATTAAAATATCAACCCAAGGTTTGTAAAGTTGTGATGGTGTTGCACTATATGTGCCTTTGGAGACTCAGTGTTACCTAAGTTATCCTATTCAAGATGTTCTACTTGGTGAAAACTCAAAATTGTAAAACAATAAAAGAAACAACTAACGCTAATGGCTACAGGTTCCTACAACTTGTAACTAAATTGATACTATTAAAATGTTACTGTATCAACTCCAAACTGATCAAAACTAACAAATCAATTGATTTAACCCTCATAGTACTATTGGTTAACCAAACACATACATTCTCATGAAAATTCATCACCAATAATCAAAGTATGATATTCTAATTTAACTTTCATGTAGTTCATAAAGTAATGATACATAGAAAAGAACTACTAAACAAAAACAAACAACTATAAATTAAGTGAAGAACAGTTGCCTTGAGTGGCCGACTTAGGTGGTTGTTCTCACTTAACTAGAACCAAATCTAACTCTTAGATCCTATGCATCCATGTGAAATTGACTTCATTCATTGAATATCATGAAATATTACATAAAATATTCTTCACAGATTATATTTAGTGAAAATCATTCTGAATAACCATCATGTTTGTAGATAACTTGAAACTGGAAAATAACTAATAATGAAATACTAAAACTAACTAACTTATCTGCCTCAACCATAGACTATATACAATCATGAGGGAGTCTTATTATAATCAACAACTAACTGCAATAATTAACTTTTACTCCTAAATATTAGAGCATATAGTTAAGATTGAATTGTTCAAACCATACCATAAAAGAAAGAAGAATCCTAATAGAACCGAAACTTTGTAGAAGAGAATTGGAGGTAAAACACACAAGTTCATTTATCAGAATCCTATTAAAAAAAGAGTTCTTCTCCAATGCTTTATTATCTTGTTATAATGATGCACGCTCAATCTCCATTAGGTATCTTCAAATAGTAGTCATTGCATTAAGCTTAATCTGGAACTCCCCCATTTTTTTGTCCTAGTCTTCCTTCTATTGTGGGTTGCAACTTCTAGTTGCTATGTGCTATTGTTCCTCCTTTTCTGCAAAAAGGTTAATTCAAAAAGCATGTGCACAATAATAAATACCATAATTAAAACAAAGAATTCTATCCATATTTCATGCATACTCACATATAAACCATTCAATACTATCATGCCATAACCCTATTTCCATTACTATAATTTTAGGTCCAAGGTTGTATAATATGTATGAAAAGATAGAATAATATATAATTATTGTATGAAGAGTATATCTAAAAGTGTCTGAAAGTATGCATAAAAGTAACAGAAAATAGGCTAATAAAGGACCCGATCATGTTTGAAGATAAAGGTGCTCATCTTTCCCTCATTGAGTTATTGATCACAATAAAAAGAGCACCCATGAATTCATGTCAGATATTAACTTCATATTTCAAAAGACATGGAATAGTATCCTTACTTTGGTTAGAAACTTCTCAAATCATTCCTTATATTATTTCATTTCTCTCAATTATGATGTGATTTTCATGTTTCAGACCATGGTAGGTACTATATCACCTGATGCATATGAAATTTCTATCAATTTAGATAATTTTTTATACAAGATAGAAAGATAGCTACCAAACCTCTTATGATTCTATTTTATGAATATCCACCCACCCATCCCATCTTGGCACCTCTTCCTATAAAAATTGGAAACCCACCAACTCCCTCTACTTCACCTTCAAGTGGGCTAGAAGACATGAAATATTTTCTACAAGGTTTTACTAGTAAGTTAAATAATCTTTAAGGACAAAAAACACAAAGAAATAGGCTTTAATTTCCACATAGCCAAGCATATCACACAAATAGGCAATCCTACTAAGAAAACTTGCAAGGGCATAATTAGTTATGCCAGGCGTCCAATCTTTATTAGCCCAAGTATTGTAATTTATGTAAAGGCTATTATTCAAATATAAAACAACTTGGCTTAGGAACATTAATGTTTTATTAATCTATCCAACCTCATAATCAAAACTGTATACACCTAAAAATTGTCTGGATAATCTAATTAATTAAATATAATTTATTTAATTAATTGGCCCTTAGTTCGTCTACTTAAAAATAAATAGAAATATTTATTTATATAGCTCACTCTTTAATTCTTCTATCTTTATCACATTATTCCATCTTAATTAAATAAAAAAATTCAATAGTTTGTTTTATTTAATTAATATCTCCTCACTAAATATGAATAATTCCAAAACTCAATTTTAGTCACATGTCTCCAACTTTTTCTCTTGCCACATCATCAAGTGTCTCATGAATTTAAATATACCTAATATTTAAATTGGAATTATCCTCAACCAATTTTGAAACAACCTTGGACACTTGGCTCCTCCATTTCATTTATTCTTCTAAACACTTGGAAAAGTGCTCTTTTAAAGGGAACCATCTCCATGATTCCCTCTAACTTCTTCATTCTCCACCGCTCATCTTTCCAGCTGAAATATTGACCATTGGTTGCTGCCACATCACAATATGCCTTCTAAATCTTATAAATACATCATCATTCTCTAGAATTCCATATCCCATCTTTGAGAAAACTTACTCTGCAGAAATTATCTTTGAGCATTTAAGAGCATTAGAACATTTAGATCATTTAGTATTTAGCATAGTAGAAGCATATTAATTTAGAATCATGGCTTAGTTTATTAGCTACATTTCCATTATCATAGTAGTTCTACAAAAAATTTGCATCATAGTCTTTAGCATCATATCCATTATCATATCACCATTATCATTTAGAGGAAATCATATAGTTTATCAAATCATGTAGAAACTAGGATTCATGCATTTTATAGCGTCCATTCTCTAAGTTGCCATTCTAAAAGTCATAGTGCAAGTAAAATTTGAGAGCCATTATGATTCAAGGAATCCTTAGAGATAGGAAATAATGGAACAGTTTTAAGGAATAGCTTTATCAGTTTATTTGTTATTTCAATTTCCCTAATATAATATGTTTCATTGATTGTGTGGTTTTTTTATTCATTTACTCACATTACACGATTCACTAGGTGATAGATTTTTGGTGCCCACCATGGGGCCTAGCCCCATTTTTAACATTTTTTGTCAAGTTCTTGTTTGCAGATTTGATCGTGAATTCTAAAGTAGCACACCCGAAACATTTTCTAGCACATTTGGCTAATCTTTCAATGCATACATTTTGTGTTTTAGCACATTCAGAGGTTCTTTCGATGCATACAATCCTTGTTTCATCCATGTAATATTTCAATGCATCTAGGAGTTCTTTCAACAATACAAGAGTTTAAATTTCATTTACTACTTTCTAGTTTAGCTCATATAGTGCATCTTTTAGTGCATTCAGTAAATCTTTTAGCACATCTGGTTGTTGTTCTGGCATATCTAGTTTTCTTTGCAAATTTTTCAAATTTTTGGAAGCTGATTAATATCTCTCTATTTTGCAGGTATTTTAAATGCTGCCAAAGACTTTGTTGAAACTATAAGAACACTATCAAGGACAAATTGTTAGAGTAAAGGTCTTAACTTAATTATGTTGATTAAGTTACCTTTATTCCCTTCTTAAGATTTCACATTAGTTTGCATAAAGTGACATTTAATAATTATATTAATTATTAAATGTTATCCTATTAGGGCTTCTATTAGGGTTTTTACTATTAGGGTTTTATTAGGGTTTGCATGATCTCCTTTTTATAAGGATTGATCCCATTGTATTTCATATCAATTCATTCTCTCATTCTCTCTAATATATACATTTTCAGTTTTCAGAGAACCCTTGCTTGTTTGTCTCCATCTCTTCTTTTTTGACAGGTTATTTGCATGCAGGTGATCTTCGAGGTTTGTGGTGTTGTATTTTCTCAACTCCAACACAAATAATCTGAAACTACTAAGGTTTGTTTTGCAAGGGCTAGAGTTATTGTTGTTTCTTTTGATTAATTTAGGAACCTAGTTTAATTAAGAGGTAAATGAACACCATGTTTGTTGTGCTTGTAGAGTGGTAGGAATATGCTCTCCCCTTAACTAGGTGATCAAAAATCTAGACCCATTCTTTTTATTTTGTTACAATTTTATCCTTAGAGGGCCTACCTGGTGGGAAAAATTAATCACCCCAAGGAATGACCCAAATTGGGAACATGTTAAAGGTAAGCAACTTCCACCTGGTATATAAGTGTGGATACTTAAGGAAATTTCAAGTATCACGAGGGTTATTGTGACAAGAAGGGAAACAATGGTCTTTTGCGATATGGACAACCCCCCATGAAAAAAAATTCCTTTACTAAAACCTTCTTGTTATAGTAAGCCAAAATCCCATTCTATTTGTTGGTGCAAGAGGTCTAACCTCTAAAGCCATCCCATATTCTTGTGGCTTTTAATAGAGATGAGAAGTTCATCATGGGATATTCTTGAGAACTAAAGCTTGGCTGACCCGAGAAGTGTGTGCCAATAAAGGGGGAGCTAGTGTGGTCAAGCTTCTAATAATCCACTAAAAGTAAGCACAGCTAGAGTAAAATCCAAGTGGGAACCCAGTGAATATTGTCCTAAAAAGCCTTAGGAATTGTACTTGTTTGATGTGTCTTACATGTGTATTTTAAAATAATATTCAAACGAACATCACACATAGAAATGTGCAACCACTGATTCAGAAGAACATCCATTCAAACAATCAATTCCCTATGAAAAAAACCAATAAAAATCAATCAAACTGTGAGAGAATAGTGGCATTCCCTAGTTTAGCACATCCATTGATTTTTTTGACACATACATCCCATATTTTAGCATATTTGTGCCATTCTGTAGCGCATACCTTCCATATTTTAGCACATCCATTGACTATTCCATCGCATACATCCCATATTTTAGTGCATTTGTGCCATTTTGTAGCACATACCAACCATCTTTTATCGCATCCAGACCATTCTTTAGCGCATCTGTGCATTTTTTTAGTGCATCAAGAAATTTTTTAACCAAAGAGCTAAATTTGAGTTTTTGTCTAACAATTGAAACCAGATTCAAAGATTTATTCTTGACCAAAATTTATTCCTTATCCCAACCTTGTTGTTAACTTGAAAAAACTAGCATTTACAAGTGAAAATCCTTTACCTAAGCTTTGATCAAACATCTAAAAGTGCCTCATTATCACACCTATCTTTGATTAGTAGCCTAGTTTCACCATCAATATTCATCATCCTTCATTCCAAAACAAACATTTTATAATTAGATTTAACTTGGTCCTTTTGGTATTCCCAAATAATGATCAAAAGCTTAGTAAATCTTCATCACTTGTATGCTCATTAAAACAAGATCACAAAGGAAGAAACTCGAAGAAAAAGAACTTCAAACTCAAAAAACCATGGTTGAAGATGAAGAAAATCCATTTCATAGACTCCACACACCTGAAGGTGAGGAAATAACTGAGGAAGATACCCAAACTGCACAACAAGATCCTAACTTCCACAAATTCATGGAGAAAGTTTTGGAAAAAATGGAGAAAAGTACCTTTTAATGTTGGCTAAACAAGGTGTCAAATTACCTAATGACTTTGATGTTAATCAACTGAAACGAGCACCCAAAAGGACTAAAATTAATCCACCAAACACAGATCTAGTGGCTACCTTTAACCAATCAAATGCAAAATCTACAACAAAAACTTCTTGACATGCAAAGAGGAACCACAAAAAGATACTTGATATGAGACATCTGCCCATATCCTTTTGATCCAACTATCAACATGATACCCTTTCCTAAGCATTTTGAATTACCAAAGTATGATAAATACAATGATAAAACAAATCCTATAGATCATTTAAGGGAATTTTGAACCATGAGCCTTGAATTTGCACACAAAGAAACCTAGTTTATGAGATTGTTCCGATGCATCCTAGGTGGACAATGCATGGGATGGTTCTCCAAACTTACACCAAGAATAAGATCCTTTGAAGAGTTGGTTAACAAATTCATCATCCAACACGAGATAACCATGAAAGACCTTTGCAATACAAAACAAAAAAAGGGCAAATCATTCCTCATATTTTTGAAAATATGGAGAAGATTGTTTGCAAGATATTCTATTCCCATACTTGAAAAGGAAAAGATGGAAATCTTCATTGACAATTTAGATGATGAGATGAGCTATAGACTTGAATTGCAATGTCCACCTACCTTTGAGAAATTTATTGAAAATGGAATCAAAATCAAAGAAGCTTTCGTCAAGAGAGAAGTTTTCAAAATCTACAATGAAGGATCAAATAATGCAAGCTCTTCCAATAATTACAATAATAATGATAGACCAAATTTTTGGAAAAGAAACAAGAATATTGGTCATATGGATGCTTCAGATGAAACAGAAAATACAAAACTAGTGTTTAACTTGACAACAACTACCACCAAGACCAATCAAAACAATAATCCAACCAGTAATCAAATCAATAACCAAAACACCAATTAAAATAATAATCGAAACAATGTTGAATATAAACCACCACCATATCAGACATCCTCAAATGGAAGAAGGTTCACACCTTTGGGATAGTCACTCAAATCAGCATTAAAGGAGCTTCTCGCAGCCAAGGTTATAACATTACCAAAAGTAAGAGATTGGGAACCAAGAGTAAAACCTTCATGGTGGAATGATGAACATTATTGTGACTTTCACATAAACAAAGGACACAAGAAAAATGATTGCATGCAATTGAAGCATTTGGTACAAGATTTGATTGATAAAAAAGAAATATTTGTAGGACCCCAAAAAAATGTTGGTCATGGAGTTTTTAAGAATCCTTTACCAAAGTACGAAAAGGGGGAGTCCTCTTCATCAAACACCAAAGGGAAAATAATGAACTATTTTTATGATTCCACAATTCACCATATTTAAGTAGTTGAAAATCAAACCAAGGATATCGAAATCAAGGGCCAAAAAGACACTATTGCAGCTGAGAATCAAGTTAATTACATCACAATTGAGCATGAATAAAGCACTATTACAAATGACACTCATCATCATGACATTAACACCAAATGACATCAAATTAATGACATCATACCAATCAATTTGATCACAAAATTTGTTGTAAATGATAATCAGATTAATGTCATCAAAATCAGAGAAAAACAAGACCATCAACTAGTCAACACAACCACGAGAGGGCAAGCCAAAGTAATATTAAAAGGATCTACATCTAAGACCATTGGTGTCCTTGCAACTCAATACAACATAGTTGATCAATTGCAGAAAATCCCAGCTCATATATCAATATTGGAATTGCTGAAAATTTCTCCAGTTCACAAAGAAATTCTGAAACAATCCCTAGTAGCCACCATAGTACCAAATAATTTGGAAGTTTTCCAGTTCTAGGATATGGTGGAACACTTGACCCCACCTCATTGCCTATCATTTTTTGAACACAATGATGTATCACATACCCATCCACACAATGTTACTCTCCACATTGAGGTTCTAATTCACAGACATCGAGTCAAACATTTTCTAATAGATGGTGGAGCAGGTCTAAATATCTGCACTTTAAAACTTATCCATGTATTGTGATATTCTAAGAATGTCATTGATGCTAGAAGAAAAATCACTATAAAGGCCTATGATGATGAAGAGAGATCCTCCCATGGATTGATTGTGTTACCCATTCAAGTGGGGCCCTTTGTGAAGGATATAATCTATTAGGTATTGGACAAAGAGTTGTCATACAACATACTCTTAGGATTTCCTTGGATTCAGGAAATGCAAGCAATACCTTCAACGTATCACCAATGCTTGAAATTTCCTTTCAATGGACAGGAAATCACCATTTCAGCTGATTCTAACAAACCTCAATATTACAATACACTCAAAATGGTCCAAGATTCTTTTGTGCCACATAACAAAGAGGCTCACACTCCTAGTTCATCAAACAGTGAAAGACAACCAAATTCTATGTCAAAATGGGTTGAGAAAAAGGATCATTCAAAGGATAAGGGTATCGATGATTCTACTTCATCAAGTAATTTAAGTTAATCAAATTCTTCATCAAATTAGCTTGAGGAAAAGGTCCAGTCAAAAGATAAAGGCACTGGTGGATCTACTCCATCAAATCATGAAGGTAAAATCAATTTATTATCAAAATAGATTGAAAAGATCTAGTTAAAAGACAAAGGCATGGGGGAATATTCATTTGAGAAAGCATTGTG
Organism: Sequoiadendron giganteum; assembly: GCA_007115665.2. NCBI lineage: Eukaryota > Viridiplantae > Streptophyta > Pinopsida > Cupressales > Cupressaceae > Sequoiadendron > Sequoiadendron giganteum. The sequence goes on along the minus strand of CM021108.1, from coordinate 226,141,504 downwards.
TCTTTCACAATTACTACCTTCACCAAAATCCTATGGGCAGCCATCAACATCAAGACAAACATCTTCACAACCAATCACACTCTTTGATGGTAGATTTATAAAAGAAAGCACTCAAGCTGATGAATCTGAGGATAAGAAAATTTTAAATTGGTTGTACAAAGATGAAGAAAACTCACAAGCATCAACTTCTAATGTCCAAACAGAACAATATGGTAAAGGGAAAACAATCTTAGAGAAGATGGGGTATGAAGGAAAAGGACCTATCGGAAAAAGAAAAGAAGGCATTGTAGAACCAATCCAACCTCTCACACTCCATGCAAAAGACAAGATATGGCTAGGCTATAAAGAATAAACAAAGGAATACATAAAAGAGAAGGTTGTTGAGCGAAGCCTACAATTGCAAGCTAGTTCAAAGACCGATTCAAATGAGTATGAGTGGGATTCACTTTCTAAGGAGTCTTGTCAAGATAAGGAGTTTGATGCAATATAGAGGTATACCTCCATATGGATGGAGGGACAAAGCTTGAGTTCTAGACCTCTTGAATTTGGATCACAACGTATCGATAGCTCAAGTGTGGATGAACAAACATCGAGCGAGATAGACAATTTGGAGGAGAGTAACATCATACATCTTTACCACATTTGACTCAAACCAATCCGATGACTCTTTAACATTAGTACATCCTGAACTAATTGACTGGGAGCAAACCGAGCCTCTCAATGTCCCTATGTTTGCAAACAATGGTGCCATTTTTAACTTCCTTTGCTTTGATAATCCTAAAACATGTTCCACCATCGAATCTCATAACTAATCTTCAAGCCAGGAGGGTGCCAAATATCACAGCTGCAAAATAAAAAATATGAAAAATCGATCTAATGGTGAAAACCATTTAATGGTAGTATTAGATCAAGAAAAAAGTAAAAATAAAGAGTGCATGTAATGGTGAAAACCTCTCTAAGGCACCGAAAGATGGGAGATTTGACACTCTTCTCAAAAAATATCATGAAAGATTATTCGTGTTGATTGGACCTACACAATCCATCAATGTTGGTCTTTCAGAAGTAGTAAAGACCCTACATCTAGTAGCATCCATGATAGATTAGGAAAAGCCAAGCTTCACCAAATTCTTTGAAGAGAGACAAGTTAATTTTGCTTGGTCCTACACTGATATGCTAGGTATAGATCTAGACTTGATAATGCATCACTTACCTCTACCACCTGAGGTGAAACCTGTCAAACAAAAACTCAGGAAAATGCATCCACATATCATCTTGTTGGTAAAAGAAGAATTGAAGAAATTGTTAGATGTTGGATTCATTTTGTGATTGGTGATCCTACACCTGCACAATCATGAACAAAAAACACAAAATTAGTCATTATACAAGTCTAAATCAACATTCCCCATAAGATTAATTTGAAACACGAAGAACAAGAAATACAAGGAAGAACACAAATGAAAGAAAACTAAATCTTATTCAAATACTCAAACTCTCAATCCCATGCGGGAATTTGTGCTATTTTGATGTGGAAAATAGCCATTTCCCAATTCCTTGTAAGCTTTGATGATCTTTGATGAAAATCCTCCATAACCTAGCTATGAAAGATGAAATGTGGATGAAAATGCCTAAGATTGTGGATCCAAATGAGCCTGGTAATATTACATGGATTTTGTATGATCAAATGCAATAGAGGAGGCCTCTATTTATAACAAAGAAGGATGGAGGATTGAATAATAGGATGAATGTGGGATTAAAGATGGACCAATGGCATTGTGGCACTTGTCAAGATGCTAATGGAAGGAGGTGGAGTAAATTTTGGTCAATATGCATGATAAATGGTATTAGATTCAAATTTGAAATTTGAAAGTTGGCTTGTTGGAGGGAGATGAAAGATGAATTAAATGCCACTTGGCTCAAGGCAAAAGGACATGTAAGAGGTTTAAATGCCTTGTTGGATGTACAAACCCTTTTGGAGGGATTTTTCAAACTTGGAGAATATTCCAACATTGATGCCTTTTTGAAAGTAATTGAAGATTTAATAAATCAATTAAAATGATATTCGTGAGAAAGTTACAAAATCTAGAGGATTTGATTTATTTAGAAGGAGATTAGCTGATGTGACAACTTAATTTAGATTTTAAGATTTAAATAAATCAAAATGAGATGAATAATGGTTGTTGACTTAAATAAAGTTTGATTTATTTAATTAAAGAGGATTGTGTTAGATTAAATCAAATAAAAATTAATTTATTTAATTTAAAGGAGATGAATTTAGAGATTAATTAAATAAAGTGAATTATTTAATTAAAAGAGGGACTATAAGATTATTTAAATAAAATGATGTATTTAAGTAATAGGAGATGATGAATTAATCAGATAAATTTGATTTATTTAATTAAGAGATGAAATATGATGAATTTAATCGAATAAAGATTATTCAATTAAATTGATTAGTAAAGGAGATGATTCAGGACAAACTAGTGTTAGTGAAATTAGGATCAAGTGCATGTATATTTTACGTGTGTACATTTTCTCCCTCTTTGAAGCAATGTACCTGCTACGTTGGTTCAAAGAATAATCTTGCAGCGATCAAATTTTTAAAAAAGTTTTATTTTTTTCGGATGCCCCAATGGAAAAAAGTATATTGGTACATTTCCCCCTTGAGAGATCGAGTGAAAAGTTCGATTTGAGGATTGATCTCGTGACAACGTGGTTCAAGATGAGTGCATTGGTTATGTTTTGGTCGACCGTCATGATACCATGTTAGCACAAAGAGAAGGAAGAAGAAAATAATGATGACAAGAGGATCCAACAAGCTTACATTATTAATGATGATGATGATGATGATGATGATGATGATTTTCTTATCAGGAATTGAGATTTTAAAAGGGATATTTACCCTATGTTTGATAACACACATAGGCACGATGCATCAAGGTATAAAGAACCAAGATGGCATTGCACCTAGTGTCATGGAATTTGACTCGACAAATTAGATAGGAGTACTTTTGTTCACACCTGACATATAGAACCTCATTCAGAATATAGTTCAGATATTCTAAACATCGTGAACCAAAACATAGAAAATCAAGCCTTCCTATGTGGTCAACAAGACACCTAAAACACTTTCCCTACAAACCAAACAAAGCACACATGACAAAGTTATTTTACAAGGATATCCAACAAGCACAACAGATAAAAAGATAATGATTGTTGCCCCATTCCTTTCTCTTTAAATCCCTTTGTTTGGGCATCATCGAGAGGTCAGTGGAATGAGCACAATAAGATAAATCAAAATAAAAGATCAAGTAGTCAAACAAGCCAATGTTCTTCATAACCCTAGCCAAGGGGATGTGTTTTGTTTAGGATAAGTATCCAAAGTGTTTGCCAAAGATAATGCCCATTGTAGGAAGGATGCATCCTAGGACATGTTAGTGGATGGTGGCAAGTTGATAGGTTGTTTGAAAGACCGTTGATATAAGGTTGATTGACATGTTTGTGAATGATCAAGAGTTTGATTTTTTATTTAAAAGTTTGTTGTTTCGATTTTGATTTTGCATTTGAAGTTTTCTTTTGCTAATTGTTGTTGTTTTTGTTTGTTTTGCCAAAGGAAGAAGGTGATGATTGATTTATTATTGATGAGATTATTTTAGGTGAAAGAAAAATGGGATGGATGGATTTTTCAAATATTTGTATGTTTTTGATGTTTTTGAAATGTTATGAGGTTGTTTTTGGGTTTTATCGAGACATTTTAAAGATGTTTTGCTTTTCAAAATTTCTAATTTTTTTGGTTTTTATGAGATTTTATGAATGTTTTTGGATTTTGTGTCTCGGGGGCTGATCAAAGATTAGCCTTACCTATGTTTAAGCTCAGAGATGGCGTAGTTTGGATACCATTTTTTTGACCTTTTTTGACTTATTTTGGGATTTTTGATATGTTTTTGGATGTTTTTGGGTATTGTCGCATGATTTTGATGATTTGGATACGGATATGATATCAATGACTTTTTTTGGGATTTTGTTGTAAACCAAGCTAGAGTTGATTGATCAAATTAATAGATTGAGGATGATAACATTGTTGAGGATACACAACAATGCAAGGATAGTGTTAAGCAACACGAGGATTGAAATGATGATGGATTGATTGGATTTGATTGATCAGGGTTTTGAAGCTTGATTTGGAACAAAATTGTTTTCATGATTTGATGTGATGCTAAAGTGCAAGTTAGATGTGACTGATATTGATTGTTTGGATTGATGTTTGATGAAAAATAAAGCTTGATAAGGAACATCTTCTTGTCAAAATATGCCTTGTCAAAATATGCCATGGGTTTGTGATTTCAATTTTGGCTGACAAATGCCTGACCAAATTGATTTTATGTTTTCCAATGTTCAGATCACCACATAAGTTGGAGGATATAGATCAATATTTTTTCTCGAACCAAGATGTAAATATCTACCCCTAGTGTCTAGCAATGTATGGAATGCCATGGGTGGATGCTTGGATAGGTGGATGGATGGATGGATATGGTAAGCATAGTAAGGATTTCAAGGATTATCTTGTGACAAGATAAGGTGTTTGAACAAAGGGTGATCATTTGGATAATGCTTCAAGGCTCAGATAATGTTGGGTAGGATAAGATCAATGAAAATGACCCATGTCAAGATGTTCATCATAGAAAATTTTTAATTCTGCACTAAACTTTTATCAAGATCAATATAAGGTAGATAAATGGTAATGGGTTGGATAAATGGTTTGTGGATGAATGGATTTATTATGGATGAGATGGATGGAATGTTGGATTTATTATGGATGTGATGAGATGCTTCCACCTAAATAAGTGCATGCAAATGCTCAATTTTACACATGACGCTTGTTTTCCAATTTTTCATCATGGTACTTGTCCAAAGCACCACCATAGTGGTTTTCGTTGAAGGATGATTTTTATTTTTACTATTTTCATGATTTTTTGATTTTTTAAAATTTTTGCTGAAAGATTTTAAGCTCTTGTTGAACCACCTAGTACTACTGATGTTGATGCTTCTGTCATAATGTGCCATCGATATCCTACTTGAAGAATTTTCTTCGCTAAAATATGCTCACTTGAATGCAACTTTTGAGAATTTTGTTTTGCTTTGTCAATACCAAGGTTAACTTTGTCTTTGTGCACACATCACAATAGAATGCCTTTTGAATCCTTATGATGAAGGGTTTCTACCAATACATGGTCAATGTGAGGATTGGATATCATGCATGGAGGCGTGGATGGTGGAGTGTGTTTAGGAATAAAATATGGATTGGTTGATAGCTTAGAACCTTTGACTCTCCAAACTTGGGAATATGAGCAATAATGGGTGGATACAAAAGTGTGCATGGAATTAGGACCAAATTCTTGATATACTTTGTACATCGCTTAAGAAGCCTTCTTTTTCCTTTGTGGACACCTTTGATGGATACTTTTCCCTTTTTTATTTTTCCCCATAGTTTCTTTGACTAATGGAGTTTGATAGGGATAATCATTCTTTGTATTCTTTGGTATCCACTTGTATTTGATTTGTCCTTCATTCTTCACTACTTCTTTTTCTTTGATGATGTTTTTCATGCTTCGATTCAAATCTTTCTTTTGATGTTGGTCCCAATTCGTGGATGGGGTGATGGGTGGATAAAGATTCGTGATGTGGATGGTTGTAGTATTGGCATCAATTTCATCATAAGTATCCTTCATGCTCCCTATGTTGAAGTTTTCTTGAGATGAAGTTTCCCCCAATACTAAATAGCCAATAATCTGCACTGGTTCTAGGATACCCTGTTCATGTAGGCCTAATCCTTTGCCTTGATAATTCATCTGTTGAAACATTTTATTTGCAATAGGATATGATTTATCTTGGAAGTAGGGTGCTAATCCTTCTCTACTCTACTATGTATCTTCAAAGGTGATAGCTTCTCATTGATAAGATAATTTTCCCTTAAAAATGTGAGTGACCTAGGTTTATAAGTGATATGACCCTCCATAAGTGGGATAACTTCCTAATTGATATCTTTGGCTTGATTTTGTGATTCACTGTCCACGTAAAAGTCTCCCTCATGATTCATATTTGATATGCCTTCACAGGATGTTTCTGATTCACAAATTTTGTAGAAGCCTTCTTCATGACCCATTTCTAATATCTCTCTAGATTTTTCTATATCTTGATCCTGTGTATAAATGTTAAGATTAGGAGACTCTTGTTCCTTGGTAATGATATCAAGAGTATGAGACTCTTGTTTTGAATGAAGATCATCTACATGTCCATTAGGAGTAATCATCTCATGGGTAGATGGAGGAACATGTGCTATATGGATATGATCATCATTTGTGACATCTTGTATAGATAGGAGAGTGTCCATTAGATCATTGTAGTACCTTGGAGATATGAATTCCTGATCTTGATTAATTTAAGAATTGATTTTGACATGCTTTGGATCACGTTCTTGACATGGGTCATTTTCAAAGGATGGATTGCTTATAAAGGGTTCTTGGATATCTTCATTAGGCATGGGAAGTGGCTCAATATCCTCTTGATCTTTGAGTGGACTTGGATCAAATGTTGAGTTGAGTATTTCTTCAATATCTACAACCATGAGGTCGAAGGATGTCAATATGTCTTGGAAAGGACCATTGCTAGACTTTGGTAAAAGATTCTGATCATGCTTTGGGGTAAAATATATAGATATGTCCTCTAACTCATTAGGTGATGTAGAGACACTTTCAACATGATCATTGGTGGAAGGGTCACCAATTATAGGATCAAATACTATTAACACTCCTTTGAATAGATCATTGTTGGATATTATTGAGTGGTATTTATCATGATCAAAAAGTGAATCTTGACGTATGTTGAGTTGATCTTTGGATGAGGTAGGAACATGTTCAAGGTTCTCATTGATGGATAGATATTGATCATGATTTTCAACAATTATGGAGGAGAGATTTTCATTGCTATCGCTAGTGGTTGAATCCTAATCATTGTCCCCAATACTTATTATTTTTTTATCAATAAGGTCTTGGATGATATTTTTAAGTCGAATGCAATTTGATGTTGTGTGTCCCTTTATTTTTTGAAAATAAAAAAGGTGCTTCTCATTATACCCTAGTGGTTTAACTTGGGGCTCTTGATAATTCTCATAAACAAGGATTTTAATGAAATTTTCTTATATCAACTGTTGCATGACCGATTTGATTGGTTCCTCAAGTGGTGTGTATTTTTGTTTGTTACCATGTGAGATTTGTACTTTAAATTAACCTTGTGGTTATTGATTTTGGAGATGTGGTGATTGATCTTCGAGATGTGGAGGTTGGGTTTGTTGTTGATGTTGTTGATCTTGATATCCAACTTCTTGGCATTGGAGATATTGTTCTTGATGTTGTTGGGGACACAACCCAATGGTTTGATGGCATGGTTCAACCAATGAAAAAGTGTATTGATTTTGGGGTGGAGATGTCTCTTGGGGCAATGGATCAACTATTTTGGTAAGTGTAGCAATTTGATCTTGCAAAATTTGATCTTGATTTTCATCTTGACACCCTTGATATAGTTGATTTGGTTTTTGTTCAAGCAGATTTGGAATGCATCCTTGTCGTGTTTGTATGGGATCATGGACAAATTGATTTTGGACAATGTTCTGATTTGGGATGAGGTTTAGATTTGGAATTATAGGTTGAAATTGAACATTGTTGTGGTTGGGAATCATGTTGCCTTGATTTAGGTAACTTTGATTTTGCATGGTGTTACCTTGACTTGGATCAACACGTGCAGTTGTTAACATATTATTTGGACTTTGAACAGCATTTGCATTATTTGCAAGCATATATATCCCAAATTTTACCAAGTGTGGATTTGAAATGTTCGTGTTTGGTAAACTTGTACTTGGTATATTCATATTTGGCATGTATGGATTTGGTGAGATAATGTTGTTTTGTTGAAGACTCATGTATTGATTTTTTGGTTGATATATTTGTAAGTTTGGACTTTGATTTAATTATACCATAGGGAAAGGTGTTCCAAAATTTAGATTGGGCATACTCACATTTGTTGTATCATTGAGTTTTGTAAGAGATAATGATGCCATGTATGGATTGCATAAATGTGAGTTTCGATAATCAATTGGCATTGTAAGGCTTTGATAATTGGTTGATTTAGATCACTCATGATGTATGCATCAAGTTTATATTCCATGTTTTTCTTGTGTTGAGGTCTAGTTTGGACCATAAAATAAGGATCAATTATCAAGAATGTGGGAGGTGAATCTCTAACTCCTTAGATTGATCTAAACTTTAGGCACAAAAAAAAGGAAACCTAGGATGATAAGGATCAAAGGGTGATGATGAGGTAAATGAAATATGGATGATGTGAATGATTGAACCCTTAAGAATTCTTGAAGGGGATACTAGACTTTAGGACTCTTGGATTTTTTTATTTTGAATTTGATTTGGTTTGATTTGATTTTGGATTTTGGATTTTGGATCTGGATTTGGATAATGAATAAATAAACCCCGAGATGTTGGATGTTATCTATGGGATAAAATTTCTCATAAGATGATAATTTGACTAAGTTAATGGAGAAGGATGCATCTACACACACCTAGCTAAACAAGATGAATTCGATGTTGATTTGAAGTATTTTACCCAAAGTCTAATATCAATGATTTTTCCAATAGTTCAATTTTTATTTGTGAGATGGAGATGATAAATGTTTGGATGGATGAAGTGTTTGATTTTGATCCTAAATGAACCTAAGGACTTGTTTACTAGACCAATATATTGAAGAACGTGCTTTTGCCCAAGAGTATTTCAAACCAAAATACCAACGTTTGCATGGAAAACCATATGACCAAAAGATACCAAACATATGTGTGGGGTTCAATTGTTCTTAACTTTTCTTAATTAGTTATTTTTACCCCAAACACTCTCTTGATTAGCTCTTCAAACTAAATGTCTAATTTCCTCACTTCTTCTCATCCCACAAAGTCCATTATGTGGAAATCAAGGAAATCAAGGCAAAATTTTCCTAATGTTGACTTTAGTAAGAGAAAATTGTGATGTGAATTTAAATGCTTAGAAGCCTCTAAGGATAGAATCCCTAGGGCGTGCAAGAGCACTTGGATTTGTCAAAGGTATTTTCTCCTCCTAAAGGGTTTGAAATTTGATGATCATGGTTGAATGTTTATTTTCAAGTGTTTTAGACCAATCAAAGTGTTTTGATTCCAAAGTGATGCACATTCCTAGGATAAAATGAGACAATATTTGTTGAGTTCCCACTTGGATAAATCCGTCTATGCCTACTCTTAGCGGATGATTAGATGCTTGACCACACTAGCTCCCCTCCATAACACACACTTCTCGGGTCACCCAAGCATTAGTACCCATGAAACTCCCATTGAATACTTCTCATCTCTACCAAGAGCCGTAAAAAATGTGGGACAGCTTCAGAATGATCGTTCTTGCATCAAAAAATAGATTTTGGGATTTGGGCCTCCTAAACAAAAGATTTTAATATAGGAATTTTGTTCATGGGGGATCATACATACAACAAGAGACCATTGTTGCCCTTCTTGTCAAAATAATCCCCGTGATATTTGAAATTTCCTCAAGTACCCATACTTATATACCGGTTGGAAGTCGCTTGGATTTAGCATGTCCTCGGTTGGGTCATTCCTTGGGGGGATTACTTTTTCCCACTAGAAAAGCCCTCTAAGGATTAAAAAAAGTGAGCAATTACATCCATAGTTCGGTCGATCTTTGTTGATAAACAAAGAGAGAACACATGTGATATAATCCACTCAAACTCGTAATATTTTTTTCAATTTTAAGAGCCCAAATTGAAATATGGAGGCAATCTTTTATACAACTTAATGTCACCAAAAGGAATTTTGATTATCAAGATCATTATGAAGCGTGAGAGAAGTGCATACACCCTTTTAAATGAGATTACTTTATGTAAAATATTACAAAACATAAAGGACACATGTTCATTTTAACCTTCAAAGTAAGAATTAGTTATTTTTAAGCACAAAGATTGAAATGTGAAGTTTCCTTGTTCAATTGTTAAGCCCAAAAAAAAATTTAGTAAGTTGCCTAAGGTTATTTTTAATCCCTTTGATTTTTCTTTTTAAGCCCAAATTTAAATTATTGAACCCTAAAACTTGAAGATAACAAAGCCTTAATAATGGAATTATAATTTCTCCCAAAATGTTTAAAAACACTTGTTACAACCATGTGATAATGATTTTTCCCTCATTTCCATGCTCCATGATCCTTTAAAACCTACAATACAAGCACCAAATTTTTTATTAAATCAAGAAACAAGAAGATATGAGGGTTAGATAAATGATTAAGCATAAAAACCCTAAAATTTAGACCAAGTTTCATTGTGATTTGGAATTAGGTGAAAATTTGAAAATTTTGAATTTATAAAAGTTGATAAAAACCTACACCATTGGATAAATTATGAAATTATACCACATTTCAAAACAAAAAGCTCCGAAAAAGACAAAAATATGACCAGGATACAACCATTTTAAGTTTGAGTGAAAAAACAAGAGAGCAAAGGCGGTGCCCTTTGCAACAACGTTGTTTGAGTCCAAACAACGACGTTGGAATGAAAGCGGCACTGTTTGAGGATTTTAATGGTGCTCTAGTGAAACTAGCGGCGCTGTTTGGAAAAACAGACCGCAAATGCGTTGTAATTTCCTCCAGCGGCGCTATTTGACCTAGGAAGACAAAAAACATAAAAAAAAAAAAAAAAATTGACCCAAAAACTATGTAAATTTCTTCAAATCCACCCTCTTTCTAGCGCCAAAATGTGAATGGTGATCCTAGACCTGCACAATCATGAACAAACAACACAAAATTAGTCATTATCCAAGTCTAAATCAGCATTCCCCATAAGATTCATTTGAAACATGAAGAACAAGAAATTAAAAGGAAGAACACAAATGAAAGAAAACTAAATATTATTCAAATGCTCAAACTCTCAATCCCATAGGGGAATTGGTGCTATTTTGATGTGGAAAATAGCCCTTTCCCAATTCCTTGCAAGCTTTGATGATATTTGATGAAGATTGATGATCTTTGATGAAAATCCTCCATAACCTAGCTATGAAAGATGAAATGTGGATGAAAATGGATGAAAATGCCTAAGATTGTGGATTCAAATGAGCATGGTAATCTTACATGGATTGTGGATGATCAAATGCAATAGAGGAGGTCTCTATTTATAACAAAGAAGGATGGAGGATTGAAGAATATGATGAATTTGGGATTAAAGATGGACCAATGGCATTGCATCACTTGGCAAGATGCTAATGGAAGGAGGTGGAGAACATATTGGTCAATGTGCATGATAAATGCTATTAGATTCAAATTTGAAATCTAAAAGTTGGCTTGTTGGAGGGAGATGAAGGATGAATTAAATGTCACTTGGCTCAAGGCAAAAGGACATGTAAGAGGTTTAAATTCCTTGTTGGATGTACAAACCCTTTTGGAGGGATTTTTCAAACTTAGAGAATATTCCAATATTCATGCCTTTTTGAAAGTAATTGAACATTTAATAAATCAATTAAAATGATATTCATGAGCAAGTTGCAAAATCTAGAGGATTTGATGGATTAGCATTAATCAGGATTTGATTAATTTAGAAGGAGATTAGCTGATGTGACAACTTGATTTAGATTTTAGGATTTAAATAAATCAAAATGTGATGAATAATGGTTTAAAATTAAATAGAGTTTGATTTATTTAATTAAAGAGGGTGGTGTTACTTTAAATGAAACAATGATTAATTTATTTAATTTAAAGGAGATGACTTTAGAGATTAATTAAATAAAGTGAATTATTTAATTAAAAGAGGGACTATAAGATTAATTAAATAAAATAATTTATTTAATTAATAGGAGATGATGAATTAATTGGATAAATTTGATTTATTTAATTAAGAGATGAAATATGATGAATTTAATCGAATAAAGATTATTCAATTAAATTGATTAGTAAAGGAGATGATTTAGGATTTAGGACGAACTAGTGTTAGTGAAATTAGGATCAGGTGCATGTATATTTTACGTGTCTACACATTCAATCAATTGATTATGTTGAGTTGATTTCTAACATTGTACCAGTTTCTAAACCAGATGGCAGCATCAAGATATGTACTGATTTTAGATATCTCAACAAAGCGTGTCCAAAGGATGATATTCTTTTTCTCAACATTGATATCATTGTGGACTTGATAGCAAGACATGCCATGTTATCACTCATGGATGGCTTCTTAGGATACAATCAGATAAAAATAGCACCAGAAGATTAAGATAAAACATCGTTCACATGTTCTTTGGCTATCTTCTGCTGGAACATCATGCCTTTTGGTTTGAAAAATGTAGGAGCAACATATCATTGAGCAATGACCACCATCCTCCATGTCATGTGCATACCTTTATGGAAGATTATGTAGATGACCTTTTGGCTAAATAATTCACCAGAGAGGTGTTGAATTTTGTTGGTATGTGGTTGTCATTGATGTCAACACTTTTGGAATTAATGCATTAGAGGTTGTATATGTCAAGGATATTGAGAAAATTTTAATAAAATAAGTTGCAAGTTGTCAATGGTAAAGTGGAGTTCAGTATGTTGGTTAGCTTAGTATGTTGATGATCAGAGGTTGTGGATTAAAATGTTTGTTGTTGATTATATCTAGTTTATCCATGTTAAGTTTCTAAGATCTACATGAAGATTTTATCGAGTTATGAGTATCTGTGTTCTGATGATTTTTCTGTTGCTTCAATTGGTGTTCCTGAAAGTAGGTGATGTAATTATAGTAAGCTCATTTGTTGCAGATGCTTGTTCATGTTTTCTAGATTGTGCTCTATCTGTGTTGTATGTCTGCATTGATCATTGTGCTCGTGATTGGTGATTTTATTTTATGTGTTCATGTTTTTCATGTTCATGGCCAATAGAGTGATTGTATCATGTTGTGGATCTTCAAGGAATAATTATTGAAGATGTTTCATGTTTGAGGATGTTGTTTTGGGTCCTTGCTATGTTGTGGCCGACATTGGTTGATTCACATTGATAATCATTTATGTTTTGGGCTGATAGTTTGTATTCATTTTATATTCTATTGAATCTGACATGGATATGATGTTATTCTTGGTTGTGAATATATATGAGTGATTGTTTAAATCATTTGAGATATGTGTGAAGCGAGATGTGAAAAATGTGAATGTTATGTGCGAATAAAGTTTAGATCTTTCAAAGGTAGAAGTAAAGTGTGAAGAAGAGTGAGCGGAAGAAAGAGTGTTCATGTGCTTAACCGAAACTGTAATCAGGCATTAGTAGATGCTATCTTCTCAGTTAAAAATCTCTCAAATGGATTTAATCTGAATGTAACTGTAAGACAATGTGTCTTCCTTTGGGAAGTAAGTCTTTTTGTATTTGAACAGTGAGCTCTAGAAAGTGTGCCTGAATGCATGTGCATTTGCTATTTACTAGACTTTTAACAGAGTATAAACTTGTGGATTAACCTCCATCATGGGTTTTCCCCTAATAGGGTTCCCACGCAAAAATCTTGGTGTTATGTGTGTTTCTGATGTGGTGATGATTTTTGATTTCATGTTTAATTATCAAATCTGAGAATAAGTTTAATAAGTATAATTTTTGAGAAAATTGATTCAACCCCCCTCTTAGTTGTCTACCCTTATGTTGCCAATAAGAGGGACACCTAGAAAACCTAGATAAAATCTTCGTTCGACTGGAAAATTTCAATGTAAGATTAAACCCAAAGAAGTGTGTGTTTGGCATGGCATCAGTAAAACTATTGGGGTACATATTCTCAGAAAAGGGCATTGAAGTGGATCCTACCAAAATCAAAGCCATAATGGAAATTCCTCCACCAAAGAACATCATCCAGCTGAGATCTCTACAAGGATGTTTCCAATCTATCAGGAGGTTCATTACACAATTGGCAGATAAAACTCCTTTTAATCATCTGCTGCATAAAAATGTTTCCTTCAAGTGGGATAAAAAATGTGAAGCAAGTTTTAATCAACTAAAGCAGTATCTGATGTCTCCACCCATACTAGTACCACCTATAGAAGGAAAGTTTTTATTACTCTACATAGCAGTAATTGAAGTATCTTTGGGCACTCTATTAGCACAGGAAGATTTTGAGGGAAAAGAAAGGGCTATTTATTATATTAGCAAAACATTGAACAACTATGAAATCAACTACAACTTCATTGAAAAAGCCTATCTGGCAGTAGTATTTGCTACTCAATAGCTATGACATTACATATTAACTCATACAGTCAAACTCATAGCTAATATTACAAATGATTATCTCATGCTAAAATCCAAATGCATCACTGCACTATCATAAAGTTCTCAAGAATATGACCATTGCAACCAAAGCACAAAGAATTACCAGACCACTATCAAAGCTCCAATCATTTGAATCAGAAACATATCATGACATCATGATCTATGCATCCCCTTAGGAGATACCATGTTTCAAGTGAACTAACCATGGTATCAAGAGAAATACAACATGCCAAAACTCTAATGCACAATCAAGAGTTTCTCATGACACTAAGCAAACAAACTCTTAACCAACATGACCTATCAAGCACCACCAACACCTCAACCAAAGACTCCAAGAATCCTCCATGGTTCTGAGATGTTGCACATATTCAAATAGTGTCCATGCAAATGTTAAAGAACCCTTGTACAATAGTAGGATCTAATAGTTCCTCCTAGTAACATCTACAACACTAGAGAAGACCATCCATCACAAAGTGATGAATCCATAGACATTGCTAAAGCTCTCACTAAATTGTGACAACCGAGCTCTCCAAGCATCATGACCAAACATCTGCTAATCTGAAAATCCTTCAAGTCCACACATCAACATGTTCATCAAGTGGCACTAAGATCTCCAAAACAATCATACAATACCATCACTGTAAAAAAAAACATGTATCAAGCTCTTCATGACATCATGATACACATGCTGTAGTTCCCCATAACTGACTATTTAGGTACTCAACACCATCCATCCTCTCATCTCAAAACAACCACACCAATGCACAAGTGACCACAAAAAAGGCCAATTAACAAGTCTTCCCCAACATTGAATCAACCTCATGGATATAGATAGTCCACTTTTGAGTTGTCCCAAAATAAGCATGTAGGTAAAGATAACCCACAAAATTGCATAACCCATAGATCTAATCAATTGAAACATGCAAACCCATCATCACACTAGAAATTTCAAAACTGGGATCTCAAGGAGAATAGCAACGTAGACAAATTAACTCAAACACCAGATCAAACTTAGATCCATTTTTCCAATCATGTCCACAACTCAAGCACCATAGTCAAGGAATCCAACAAGCAACACCACAAGAAATGTTGGCTGACCAAATCACATACAAATATTCCCATGTAGAGAAGGGATCTCACCTCCTCATACCATGTCGAACTACAACTATCTGATCTAGTACGACCCCAAGATCTAGGGTCTATAAAATAGCATTAAACATAGCTCCACATAAGCACAATTCTTTGTTGACCGTGTAAAACCTGCAAAACCATGGAGCCATGCAAGTAAAAGATATCCTTAAAAGGAAAAATTAGTACATGAACTCCAAGCCTATTCCAAGCCAACTCCTCAACCACCAACATGCACATGCATTCAAGGGAGACAAGCTATTGGAGAAGCTTTTAGACCATCCAATGATCAAATCCATAGCCTTCATGAAATCGGGGTACCATAAAACTATGCCTTCCAATACTAGGAAAATGAACCCAACATAAGCACATTAATTTATGGTTATATGAAAACCCAAAATTCTCCATATCATCAGGGAGCCTCTCACATAAACACCCAATATGGAAGCTTTGTTGCAACACAACCACAAAAAAAAACATTCCACTGCATGCATCAGGATTATACCACTGCCCCCTAGGAACCTTAGATCACAACATTCCAGTATGACCAGTTCCAATTTCTCCATCTTCACCATCCTCCATGTTGTGTGTTGTCTCTTGAAACTCAAACATAAGAGTGTGAACTTCCACTCACAAAAGGATCAATACATCAATCGATTCCTTCAGATTTCCTCAAGCCTATCATACTAAGAAATCTTCACAAAAGGAATACCTAGAACCAACAACACATTAGGAATAATCCAATCCTAGAAGAAGGATTTGAGACCACTTGTTGGGAAATTTAAATCATCTCAAAAAGAAACATCCAATATCAGTAGTGTCTTCAGTAGCTTTTATTTCTTTAGATTACCTCAAAAGCACATACTATTATGCCACAATGCAAAATCAAACATAGTTCATTTCCCATATTAATCCTTTTGAGAAAATCTCATGCAAAATTAAGTAGTTCCAAACAACAAGATTAAATTGATTCAATCAAGTAGAACCATTAAACATGAAATATGGAACAAAAAACATGAACACAAAAGTATACATGAGCAAAAACCTTACGGGTAAAGAAACCCCACACTCCAAAAGCCCATATTTTCATTGTATTATTCAATAATAAAAATTACAATTACAAATACAATTCAGGGTCTAAGCCTTTACAAAGTTTATATCTTATTCCATTCTGGAGAGAATCTGATAGCATAAATCTGTTCTATTTCCTTCACCCCTCATTGTAGAACGTTCAATGATTTATAACATTCATTCTCAACCAACAAGAAACAATTCAGTTCAACTTCCAAAGACAAATAGTTAAAATATAGTTCAAACCTATCCATTTCAATCCTCTTCATTGGCTCTTTTTTATTCATACACACTTCCTTGACATTCGAGTAATCGGTCATTAAACCTTCCATTCCAATCGAGCATCACCAATGAACATAACCGTCATCAACTCCCAACCATTGAAGTCATATCGATTCATTGAAGAGACTTCAATCCATGTACCTCCAACCACCCTATGTCACCTAGAAATGAACATTGCTCCATCTGCTTCACAATTTTGATGTGAAGTGAGCAATGTATCATAATTTCAATGAGACATCCTCTTGTCTCATGTCAAAACAAGGATGTCACTCCGATGGAGGTTATATTTCCAAGTGTTCAACATTCAGTAATGGGACCCACCAAGTCTTCAGCTTTCCATCGGCATGTCAAAGAGACTATCTTCAAGGTCTCAATGAAATCATGAAGTCCCACCAACAAGGTTCCTCCAACCTTCCATCGACATGTTGGAGAGACATACTTCAAAATTGCTAAGTCATTGAAAACCCAAACCTTAGAACTTCTTGTTGAAGGTTACAAAGATTTGAAAAGACACAAATTTCCCGCAACAAAGAGAACCTAAAAGCTGCTAAGTCAAGAGGTTATGAAACTCTAGAACCCCATGACTTAAGTTAGAAAAACTTAGAACCCAACACCATTTCCTGCCAATGAGACTTCGATTAGAATAGTAACTATTTCTTGGTGATATTCAACTGTCTATTTGAAAATGCAGAGGCTCGAACACTAGTACATTTGAGGCACCATTTCTCAACAGTCTTGAATTCAAACCTTCCATCATTTTTAGTCATTTTTTTATCTAGGTTGGCCCTCAACTCATAAGACTAGTTTGAGACCACCTTTGTCAAACCTTGTCATTTAGTCACCATCATTATTGAAGTATTGATAAACCAAGTTTGTAAATTTTCCTGCCTTAGTTTAGTCAAGTAACCTTGCTTTGGATTTACCATAGGGTATTTAGTAGTCATACCTTTAGTTATCATAGATCATATTTCCATTTTCACATACCATCCTTTCATAGTTGCATTCTATTTGGCATATCTTAGGACATTTCTCAAGACTTTGACTTCATTGTGGCACTTTTAACATTATACTATTGTCACATTGGTTCCTTGTCTTGATATCATCCTTAGAAATCTTATATACTTTTGAAATCCAAACAAAAAAGGTCATCTTGCATAAAAATTTCCATAGTTTGGACCTCATTGTGACATCCTTCTATTGATGTCTTGACACCTTGTCACTTTGAATCCATGACTTGGTATTGTCCTTAGGCATACCCTAGATATTGCATAACCTTGGTCTTAGTTACACCTTGGTCATCCTTAGGCATACCTTTTCATAGTCATCTTGCCACATCATTCTCACATTTACTTTCCTTTTTGCAAGTCTTACATGGTTGAAACTAGGTCACAAAGGAAAAGAAAAGACATGGATTTCCCACAAGATAATGAGTTTGTCAACCCATTTTAAAATTTCTCACAAGGGGCACCTAGACCATACAAATCCATATTCAAAAAAAAATTCACTATAGACCAAAGTGGAAACATTTTTGTAGGAGAACTACAGGAAGCTACCCAAGATCCTAAATTTGTCTCTTTTGTGGATGAATTATTGGCACATGACCCCCAATGCTACCTAGATAAATTATTGATAGAAGGTACCACATTACCTCCTAATTTTGATGTGAACACATTATGAGAATCATCCACATCTATCAACCAAACTCAAGGAAACAATACAACTGTCTCTAGTGGATTTATCTCGCAAGTTAATACATTTATGCCATTAGGAATAATTAAAAAATATGAAACAAAAATTCAAACCTCCTTATTTGGCATACAAGTAATTACACAAGGAATGACACAAGATGACCTTTAGCACAACACAACCCATGACATTTACTATAGGTGCGTAATCCTCAAATCCATTTGACATAAACAAGAAGCCTAAAGTTACCATCAACACAAAAAATTCCATACCAAACATAGGGGCTTATCAACACATCATTACATCACAACTAGGGCATATCTCTCATGGACATACAAAATACAATACCCAAGGTTTCATTTCACAAAATACATAAATTGGAAACCAAGGATCCTTTATGCAATATGGTAACCAAGAACCCTTTTACACTATGACGACCAAAATTCACAAGGTCAAAATTTTACAAGCTCATGGAATATACCATCCAATCCACTCCATAACACATATCTTGACATCAAACCGAAAAATTCCAAATCAAAATCCATCATACACACACATGTCTCAAGCACAAAACCAAAACCTATCACTAACACATTTACCTAATCAAAATTCATCCCACAATATTGGACTCCAAACCACCAACATGAGCTTGCAAAATACACAAAATCCCTCATTGACTCAGGTGGATGTCTTACATACTCAAATGCTTTCCTTGAAACAATAAATTGAAGTTATGCAAATGTCCAACAAAAAGACCTATTGTACACATGAATTATGTCCTTTTCCTTTCAATATGAATTTATGCATTTCGCCCTTCCCACATGGCTTTGTCGTACCAAAATTACCTAAGTATAAAGGAAGTGGAAATCCACATGAACTCATAAGATAATTTTCCATGGCATGTACTAAAATTTCATACAATCCTACATACCTAATGAGACTTTTCCCAAGAAGTATTACTAGCATAACACTTGAGTTGTTCTCATAGTTACCAACTGGCATGAGGACATGGGGAGAAATAACAAACAAATTAGAGGAACACTTTGCATTTAACATTGAAAACTAGATTACCATTGCCACTATATTCCATACCACACAAGAAGAGGGTAGAAATCACATAACCTTCTTCCAATGATGGAGAATTTTGGCTACTTGATGTCCTGTTGAGATACCTAAGAAACATAAAGCTTTCATGTTCATTAAAAACTTAAACTCAAACTTGAAGCATGATTTGCAGGTGCAATGTTGCACTTCCTTTGCCGATTTAGTGGGAAAAGGCATCATCCTTGAATACAAGTCTTTTTATTACACTACAAGGGCCTAGCACATCAAAAAATGCACCAAGAACTATTGATCAAACTACCAAATGTTGTACAAAAAACCCAACAACAAAGAACCCAAAGGAAGTTCCCAAAACATCAATACACTCCTCTACAAGAGCCCATTGAATCGGTCTTTAAAAAACTGTTATAACATAACGCCATAAAACTTCTTGAACCAAAAAAATATGGTCCTGGAAATTTTAAACCATCTTGGTGGGATGATAATGCTTTTTGTGACTACCATCGAACCAAAGGACATAGCCTATCACAATTTTGATAGCTAAAGAACCTCATACAAGACCTTATGGAAAATGGAACCATTGAACTCAATAGACAACAACAAAAATATTCAAACAATGACCATAAAGTTTTTACTTATTCCTTACATGATCATGGAAAAGGAAATTCTTCCAGTTTGGGAAATAAGACCAATAATAACTCAGCCAATTATGCTAATGCCAAATATGACTATAACCATACCATTATCATAAATCACATTCAAGTTGTTGATGAACATGTCAACACCATTACCATTAAGAAACCTCCTGAATGTTTTTTCAACACTCACCAAACTAAGGTAACTATTCAAGGTCCTCTTCCATAGCAACAACAATAGTCTTGAAAACCCCAATACAACTTGCTTGACCAATTGGGGAAGACTCCTGCGCAAATTTCTATCTTAGAATTGTTGTGTATATCACCTGATCACTGAGCCATACTTGAAAAATATTTGTAGAACACAACCATCCCCACTAACCTTGACATAAATAATTTCCAAGAGATGGTAGGCTACTTGACCAACTCCCATCGTGCTACTTTTTTTGAGCAAGACTATTCAACTTAAAAGATAGACCATAATGACCCTTTACACCTTGAAGTCCTTATCCATAAAACTAAATTCAAACGAGTCCTTGTAGAAAGTGGATCAATGTTGAATATTTGTACCTTAAAATTAGTTAAGATGTTAGGCTTCTCAAAATAATGTGTAGATACTACTAAGATAATTGTCATCAAGGCATATGACGACGAAGAATGATCATTTAAGGGAGTCATAACATTACCTATCAGAGTTGGTCCTACAGTCATGGATATCACTTTCCAAGTCTTGGATCTCAACCTCCCATACAACCTCCTCCTAGGTTGACCATGGATTCATGCCATGAAGGTTATCCCATCCACATATCACCAATTACTTAAATTCCCATACAATGACACTGAAATCACAATAGTTGGTGATCTTGATGCCTTTCAATATTACAATAATCTAAGAGGGACCACACAATTCCAAGTGCCTATCAATAATGAGGCTTCATCTTCCACTTCATCACATTACATTGATCCATCCTCATTGACCAAATCACCCACTTCATCTACCATACCATCAAATCCCAAGGTCCAAGTCCATGATATGGGATGTGGTGAGTATCATATGGATAAGTTGCAGACAAACAACAATGCCAATGTCTAGGCCTCCAAAACTGATTTCAATACTGGTTCAAAATCTACACAAATAGATGGTCATGCATGGATCGAAACCTCTTGGGATCTTCATGATACATCTATTTTTACCCTATCTTCTTTTGCAAAAACTTTTCATATCCATAACAACCCCATGTTCAAACAAGATATCTATGATAATCCACTCTTTGAGAAAGATCTTCCTGAGGATATCCACACATCATCCTTCCATACCACCTATGTTGGGTTAGGTTATGTGCCCCATACAACACCTCTACCAAGTCATCTTGCCAAGTCGTTAAGGATGTGCAAGCCTTTGTTGATGTGAATGGTACTGAAAAGGCTAGTCACAAAGACAACATTGTTGACATCGTCACTCCCATTCATCTGCCGAGAATTCTAGTCACTCCATCCAGTTCACTCATTCCACTCATGCCCATCTGCATCATAGACATGGATCAACAAGTCATATCTAAAGAAAAGGACAAAGGAAAATTCCAAGAATCAAGAATGAAAATTCCTTTAAAATGAGATCAAGAATCAAAAGACATGCTGAAAAGAGAAAATAAAGAAAAGTCATCTAACCAAAATAAAAAGCTATTGGACCAATAAAAAATGCAAGTCAAGAGTGAGAAAGAATGTCAAAACACATCCTCTAGCCAACATAAAAAGCTATTGGATGAATCAAAAATAAAAATTGAAAGTGAAAATCAAAAAGCATTGGTCTAAAAGAATGCTCCTCCATTAAAAATCACCGGGGGCATCTATCAGTGCAAAAGGTCAAATAAAGAGCTTGTTGATCCAAGTTGTTCATTTCCATCACTTTCACTCATTCCATACATTCCACTCAGTCTATCCATATTCACTTATCATTCCACTTTGATTGGTGATGTCTTTCAATGCACATTTGACGATGACCCCTTGACATAATCTAGCTCATTGGTTTCCCAAACTCCTTATTGTATGAAGTCTAGTGGCTTTTGTAGTGTGCACATTAGGGATGATACAACAGTCTCTTTCATCTACCACTTTTATCATTCGTCATATTTTCCACTTACATTTTGTATCTAGATCAGGTCATTTTTTCCAACATGGTTCTTTGGACAAGGTCAAGGCATCGTCATGATGTATTGATTCTACACATAGCTTTTGAAAGTCTCATTTTAACTGGAAAATATAAAAAAAATGAAGAAAAATAGTAAAGAGAAATAATTCGTCCAATAGTGAAAACCACTTTGATAGTGCTTTGGATAAGTACCATGGTGAAAACCTAGAAAATAGACACCATGTGTAGTTGAATTTACCCTTTCATCTACCATCATTCCAATCTAACTTCCCCCTGTCATTTCATCTTTCCCATACCACCCATGACAATAAATAGTTGTCCTTTCCATAACTTGGAACGATTGACATCATTCATCCTTTTCACCTTCCATAACACTTATTCCATTTCACCCCTAATAAGGTGGTGTTATACTTGACTAGGGGGAAATACTTGACCTACGTCATTGGATCTTACATTTACTATCAAAGGTCACCATTATCAAAAAGATAAGAAAAATCATAAAAATATCAATAGACAAATAAAATCAAATAAAATCCCAAAAAGTCAAAAAATCAAAACATGTCAAAAATTAAAAAAACATCCAAATAACTTTCAAAAAATCCAAAAATGGAGTCAAAGTCAGTCATGTAATTCCAATTCCATGTCAAACAATGTTTTCTCTATGACTAAATGTAGGCAAGGCCATCTATCAATGTGCCCCCCAGGCATTAGGTCAGTCCTCTAAATTTTTCCAAATAAAATAATGAATTAGTCCTTTGTCAAAAAAACATCATGTCATGTCAAGCTATGAGGTCTTTTTTCATTGTTACGTAGGCAAGGCCATCTATCGATGATCCCTCGATTCCACCTAGGTCGGTCCTTTAGAGTTTTTCATGCAAGTTATAATGAATCAGACATTTTCAACCTAGACACAAATAGTAGTTAAAACATCTGAAAAGTCACACATTAACAAGACAATGAACAAACAAAGTCACTCAATCAAACCAATTTTTTTTTTCAAAACAGTCAAACCATCAACCAATCAACTTATCTCTTATACAATATTTGTCCTTCCTGAACCCAAATATTTTCAGTCACTCAAGTTTTTATCATTTTCCTTATATAAGTAGTCACATGATTGAAATCGGATTTTACGTCTTATATGACATGTTTCCTCTCCTGAAACTAGGCTTTTTCAAACAGTCAACCCATCAATCACCTAGTCAATTAAACACCAAACAATCATAATTTAGAAAACACACTAAATGGCTATTAACCTTGTGGTCTGTTTGTCCTATATTTTTCTTGATTTGTCTTTGAGTCAGGTTACTAGCTTCCTCAAGGATGTCCCATGAAGGATTTAGAGGAGCGACGATATCTCATACCTCTTTTCTTTGATTTTTATTTGTGGTTTGTCTTGGAAAAAATACTAGGGCAACTTTTCCCTTAGTATGAGTCAAGACATTCGTTGTTTACGACTGCCTGTTTTACAAGTGGATGACCTTGTAGACCTTGGTTTATGTCATACCATGGTGTTTTTTGTCTATTTGTGTCATTATACCACCCAATATGATTAAATGCAATGCCTATTATGTATTTGGCTAAATATTGAAGTGCTTATTCTCTACTAACATCCATATCTTTCATGTTGACATTTCTTCTATCCTTCATCCTCTAGTCCTTATCCATTTCAAGATCACACTTGTGTTCTTTGAACCCACTTGTCCTCTCGAGGGGGCATACTACTACATCCTCATCGTCCTTCCTTCTAATTCACACTGGGGCATATTTTTGAGTGAGTTTCTTTGACACAACATGCTAAACTGTATTGTATCAAAGAGGGAAATAATGTAGACAATAAAAATTGTCCTAATCTTGCGACTTCTAAATACTCCATCATTTCCTCTTTTGTCTTTGATAATTAAATAATTTTAATTATTTAATTAATTCATTTCTATCTTTATTCTTCCTTTATTAATGAAATAAATTTTTAAATACGTCACTAATTAAGCCCCTTTCTTTCTAAAATTAAATAAATTTTTATTTATTTTATTTTTATACCACTTTCAACTATAATTAAATAATTATTTTAATTATTTAATTGCTCATTAGCCTCTTCTCTCCTAAATTAAATAATTTTTTATTTATTTAATTTGGTCCACTCTCTTGAATTTTGAATTAAATCATTATTTAATTCAAAAGATTCTCTTTCTCACATTCTTCTATAATTAAATAATTATTTTGTATTATTTAATTATTCATTGGCCACCTAAATTAAATAATTTTATTATTATTT